>JADWQK010001283.1:0-73585 GCA_017933935.1 Sesamia nonagrioides | reverse complement strand
CCCGAAGGATTTCCACGTCGATCGGTTCTGCGCCTCCCGCATCCAGCGATTTCCCACAACCTTTACCAGGTCGTTGGTCCACCTTGTCGGGGGCCGACTCACGCTGCGTGTTCCGGTGCATTTTCGCCGTTCGAGAACCCGTCGGCCCCATTGGGTATCAGTCCTACGGGCAATGTGCCTAGCCCATTGCCACTCAAGTGTTGCAGTTCTTTGGGCTATGCTGGTTAATCAAATCTTCTCATTTCTAGGCTACTCAAAGGGCTATGGAGAGGGCTATGTTTGAGGATTCATTGCGCATGAGGAGATCCATACCCGTCAGATGTTAATAGAGTTGTCCGCAAATAAAGTTTAGTTAGTGTAAGTTGTAGAATTTTGTGTATTTTAACAGGGAAAGTTTTCTCGTCACTCCCACATGTGGGCGAGGGATAGTGTTTCTCCACAATTTAATGGGTGTTATTATACATATAAAAGTTTCTTTTTAATTACTCTATCTATTAAAAAAAAACCTCATCAATATCTGTTTCGCAGTTTTAAAGATTTAATCATACAAAAGGACATAGGGAAAGAGAAAGTAACTTTGTTTTGTAGTATGTAGTGAAGTAATGGTGAAGTAATGTTAAATGGCACAGCAATACAATATTAGAAATTTTGAGGTTGAAGTTTGCTTTGGGGCTTTTATTAAAAAAATTAAACCAGCAGAGAGTATTTATATTCCTTGCTTTAAATGAATGCATCAACATTCAACCAGTAAGACTTTTTTTTTAATATGCTGAGTAGTGCAGCAGTGTGTTTGTACCATTTTTAGCAAATGAACCGCGAACTTATATTTTGACTGAGTTGTTTTGTTATTCCATGTCAGTTGCGTTTGTTATACCATGTCTTATGTCACGTCACACGGAAACGACGGGATCAACGGGAACGGGATAAAAAGTATCTTATGTGATAATGTGATATGTCCTTCTCCCAGTTCTTCTCTACCTCCCTAACAATTTTGAGCCATACTGGTTAAGCGGTTCTTGAGTTATAAATAGAGTAACTAACACGACTTTCATTTATATACATAGATTTCATTCAAATCGGACCAGCCCTTTAGGAGGAATTTAGTGACGTAGGTACACACGTACAGCAGATTTAGGAATATACCCATGGAAAGCATTATCATCTACATTTGTAACAAAGATATCATGCCTCTCTCTACCCTAGAGCTCTTGTTTCAGTCTCTTTAAGTTAAATAAAAAATCTTAAATATTTATTTATTTCTATTTATTTTTTCTCTTTTAGTTCATAAGTACAATTTTAGTTAAATAAAAAAAAAACATATTTTTTTTATTTTTTCGCCTTTTAGTTCTTATGGACAATTATATTTTTAAGTAACTAAAAAAATTAAAAAAACTATAAACTTGTCTAAAAACAAAAAAAAAAACTTGTGATTGACCGGGTTTGAACCGAGGAACACCAGCCATCGCGAGTAGACCATATCAATATTGACTACGGTACAGCCGCTATGTCAAGCCGCGCGAAATTAGCGCCCATATTATGCGTGAAATATTGCGAAAGAGAAAACTCGAAAATATGCGCTTCCCCAGACATAAGACTGAGCTAGATCGATTTTTCGTCCCCGAAAACCACCACATATTAATTTTCAGCGAAATCGTTGGGGCCGTTTCCGAGATCACATGCTTCTTCAAGCGATTAGCGCCATCTGCCGGGTTGATTTGTGAATCTAAACGATCCAGGTCGCCACTCAAACGCATACAGAAAAATTCATTAAAATCGGTCAAGCCGTTTAGGAGGAGTTCAATGACATACACACGTACAGAAGAATTATATATATAAAGATATGTAATTCATACATGATTTATCCTTTCTGAGAATTAGTCTTTATTTTCCTACCGCTGGCCACCCCCATAGCTTACTTGTTGATAAATAATCTTATAAATGCAAAATAACCGTACTTCTGTAACTTTTTTACAGCCAAAAGCCTTTTTACAGTCTAAATTATTAAACAAAAAATGCTTTAACATATTATACCTATAATTAAACATATCCATTCATCAATTTTTTTTTGTTTAATAATTTTCTAAATTATTAAACAAAAAAAAAATAATTATGGTGGGAATTCTCATTTTTTTTTTCACAAAAAAACCCCTTAAGCTGATTTTGTCTTCTTCTTCTTCAGCCTATAGAGGTCCAGTGTTAGATAAAGGCCTCCCCCAAGGCTTTCCACGATTACCGGTCTTGTGCTGCCCTCATTCAGCTTCCCGCGACCTTCACCAGGTCATCGGTCCATCTTGTTGGGGGCCTACCTACGCTGCATCTTCCGATACGTGGCCGCCACTCCAGAACCTTATTGCACCATCGGCCATCGGTTCTACGAGCAATGTGCCCCGCCCACTGCCACTTAATTTTAGCGACTCGAAGAGCTATGTCGGTGACTATAGTTCTTCTGCGGATCTCATTTCTGATTCGATCGCGCAGAGAAACTCCGAGCATAGCTCTTTCCATCGCCCTTTGTGTGACTTTGAGCCTTCGTATGAGGCCCATTGTGAGCGACCACGTTTCAAAAAAGTCTTTAGCACCATTGACCACATACATACGCTGCGGCAACTTATACAGAAGTCCGAGGAATATAACAAACCACTATGCTTAGCGTTTGTGGACTATGAGAAGGCCTTCGATTCGATCGAGACTAGGGCAATGCTAGTCTCTACAGCGGTGCCAAATGACTATTGATACATTGAGCCGATAGTGTTTGTACAAAAACGGCACCATGTCAGTCCGTCTCCATGATCAGGACTTGAAACCGATCCAACTGCAGCGTGGAGTGAGATAAGGAGATGTCATATCTCCCAAATTATTCACTGCTGCGTTGGAAGATGTCTTCAAGCTCCTGAACTAGAAAGGACTTGGCATCAACATCAACGGCGAGTACATCACTAATCTCAGTTTTGCAGATGATATTGTGATCATGGCGGAGAACCTGGAAGACTTGGGCAAAATGCTCAATGACCTCAGCAGAGCTTCCCAACAAGTGGGTCTATAGATGAACATGGATAAGACGAAGATCATGTCGAACTCTCATGTCGCAACCTCTCTAATTCTAGTTGGTTGCTCTGCACTCCAAGTTGTTGACGAGTATATCTGTGTGATGTTCCAACTGATTTCGGCCACGGTGACCACTGCGACTCCTAGCCGATGATTTGGCGCTCATGCGCCCGAAGATGGCTTACGTAGCCTATCTTGGCGGCGAAACTTCGTGCACACTGAGGGCACGTAAGCACGCCGTCGACGTAGTTGTATGTGATGGCAGCAGGTGGGCGGGCGTTTAGTTGGTCGCGTTTGGCATCGAGGAAAGCTTTGCGCTGCTCCTCAAACTCGCGCACTTGTCCGTACACCATTCTGCGCCATTCTGGCCGTTTTGCTGCCAAACGCTCCCATTCAGAGGGTTCTATATTGCATCTCTTCATGTGCCGTTTTAAGACATCCTTGAACCGGAGGAGTTGTCCGCCATGCTTTCGCTTGCCCTCCTCCAGCTCAGAGAAGAAGATGCTCTTCGCCACTCTTTCGTCCGCCATACGTGATTTGTGCCCGCACCACCGAAGCTGTCGTCGCATTAAATAAGCCTCAATGCCACCAACATTGGCTCGTCGCAGGACTTCGGTATTTCGCACTCTGTCAGACCATTTGATCTTCATAATGGATCGGAGACACTTAAGGTGAAAACGATCTAGAGTACGTATGTGGTGATGGTACACACACCATGTCTCAGCGGAATATAGAAGGTTTGGCAGCACAATTGCCATATATACGGATATTTTCGTAGCTAGCTTAAGGTCATGTGAGCAGAAGACCTTAGAACACAACTTGCCAAACGCTGCAGCTGCAGTTCCGACTCTGCTGTTGATCTCAGCATCAAGGTCACATTTAGAACTTATAGTGTACCCCAGATAACGAAACTTGTCCACTTGCTTCAACATATCCGTTCTTCTCCATAGAGACCTACGCTTTGGAACGTGCAATTTAGCTTCACTTTTCTTGGAATGACCGACATTGACTATTCAAAAGCACCAACTGTTGGTTAATTTGAAATAAACAATTTTGATTTGATTTGATTTGATTTGATATCCTCACCAAGCTTTATATCCAGTGTCTTGTGACCGTGAACGTATATGGACATCACCTCCGTCTTGTTGACGCTGACTTTTAAGCCGTACTTACGGCAGGCTTGATGAAAAGCGGACATCAGCTGTTGCAGGCCGTCTGGGGATTCTGCTAAGAAGCACAAATCATCAGCATAGATGATCTCAGTAATCAGTGCATGTGAGACTTTGGTGCGAGCCTTAAGTCTAGCCAGATTGAAAGGACCGCCGTCGGTGCGGAAGCGGATGCGAACTCCTTGTGGAACAATTTGTAAGACCTCTCCCACTACCACTGCAAAGTATAAGGCGAACAGAGTTGGTGCTAAGACGCATCCTTACTTCACTTCACAGGTAACGGGGAAGAAGTCTGTCTGTGCACCGTCCACAGCAACGCAGCACTGCATGCCGTCATGTGAAGTCTCACAAACTTTTCAGTGCATCCCAGCTTACCTAACACTAACCATAAGGCTTCACGAGGGCCGAGGCACACTGTCGAAAGCCTTCTCCCAATCAAAAAAGCAGAGGTACAGCTTACGACCCTACTCTCTACTCTTTTCCTGTAGCTGACGCACGGTAAATATTGCTTCACAGGTACCTCAGTCCGGTCGGAAGCCGAACTGGGTCTCGGGCAGGATCTTTTCAGACAATACCTTTAGGCGGTTTAAGAGAACTCTAGCAAAAACCTTTCCAGGAGTCGCTAAAAGTGTGATGCCACGGTATGAGTTGCAGTCGGATCGGTCCCCTTTGTTTTTATATAGCGTTCTTATATGCGACACTTTAAACATATCAGGAACGCGCTCTTCCTCCCACATACGAACAAACAGCTTTCATATCAACTCATTTTTTTTTTTCTTTTTTTATATATTATAAACTAGCGCTTGACCGCAATCCTGCCTGATGGTAAGCAGTGACGCAATCGTTGATGGTAAAGCGCACTAGTTTATTAAGAGCCTATTCACTCTAGCCTTGAAGACACTCAAATTGTAGTCCGACGGAAACACTGCCGCTGGCAAACTATTCCAGTCCCTCGATGTACGCGGTATAAAGGAGGAGGCGAAACGCTTCGTCCGGATCGTAGTGGTGTTAACAACGTAAGGGTGGAAACCAGCCGTACGACAGGTCGTCCGCTGGTGGAACGGAGATGGGGGAATTAAATCATGCAATTCCATCGCACACTCCCCGAAATGCATCCTATAGAACACCGAAAGGCTGGCTACTCTACGCCTGTGCTCTAGGCTTTGGAGACCGACTCGAGTTAGATCAGGGTCATCAATCAGCCTCTTTGCACGTCTCTCCACTGAATCCAAAGTGGCCAGGTGACACTTGGCAGCACCAGCCCAAATGTGGCTGCAGTACTCCACACACGAACGGACCTGTGCTTTGTGTAACATTAGAAGCTGCCCAGGTGTGAAGTACTGCCGGACCTTTGCGATAACGCCAAGTTTCCTGGCAGCCACCTTAGCCTTGGACTCAATGAACCGCCCCAAGTTAAGGTCCGAGGAAATCTCAACTCCCAAAAGCTGAAGGCGGTCGGAACACTCCAAGGACACATTCCGAAAAGTAGGAGCCAAGGTGAACGAGCTCCTTTTGGCGGTGAAAAGACACGCCTGTGTTTTGGCGGCATTGAATGCTACAAGATTGGCATTGCCCCATTCGGAGACTGCCTGCAGTGCAACACTCGTTCGCTCAACCATGGCCTCTCTTTCGGACCGGATTGATTCCCTACTAGCCCGAGCACCCGGCAGGTATCTCTCTACAACTGTGCTGTCATCTGCATACCTATAGATACCGGGTATCAGCAGATCGTTAATATGCAGCAGGAACAGAGTTGCAGAGAGAACAGACCCCTGAGGAACACCGGCATTAGTTGACATGGGCTCAGAAGAGCATCCATCGACAAGAACTCGGAGGGACCGTTCAGTCAGGAAGTCTTTTACCCAGCCAGTCAGGCTAGGGGAAATGCCGTACGCTGGAAGCTTACTCAAAAGGCCAGCGTGCCATACCCGGTCGAAGGCCTTCGAGACATCAAGGGAGACAGCAATCGCTTCTCCATTCTTCTCGAGGGCCTCGCCCCACAAGTGAGTGGCATACACTGTCGACCGTACTGTCGGTCACTGAGGAGATCGTTACCTTCCAGGTATGCCAAGAGGCGCGAGTTCAATGCGCGCTCCATAATTTTGCAAAGTATGGAGGTGATCGAAATCGGCCGATAGTTGGCAGGATCGGCACGACTACCCTTCTTGGGCACGGGCTGCACGTTAGCAAACTTCCAGGACTTGGGCACTATACCAGTCCTAAATGAGAGGCGATACAAGAGCGTCAATACAGGAGACAACTCGGGCGCACAAGCTTTAAGAACAATCGCTGGTATACCATCCGGACCACTAGCCTTATCCACGTCCAGACGACACAGTACTCTCAGAACCTCCTTGTTCCTAATGCGAACCTCAGGCATTGAAGCTCCGCAATGAGGTAAATTAGTTGGAGTAGCACTGCCAGTATCAAGACGCGAATTATGGGCAAAGAGAGAAGCAAAGAGACCTGCTTTCTCTCTCGCCGTATGAGCCAGTGTTCCATCAGGCCTAACCAGCGGAGGCAGTGAGGGCCGACAGAAGTTCGCCTCAACCGATTTGGCAAGGGACCAAAAAGATCTGCTACCGGATGGCTGCTGCGCAGATAACTTGTTGCCAATATGGGTGATGCGGTCGAAGCGAGCCTTCTTGAGCGCTTTCTTGTAGGACTTGGTAGCACGGTTAAAGGCTCTCTTCTTTGAGCTTAGATCCGGAGCTCCGCGGTCACGAGCGTCAACCCAGGCGAGAAATGCCGTGTGCTTACGCTGTTCAGCTTGGACACAATCGGCATTGAACCATGGGCGAGCCGAGCCACCGACAGGCACGTCATTGAATGGGATAAAATACTCCATAGCTTGACGCACCACATCGGTTATAGCGTCCGCACAGCTCGACGGATTGTCAGAAGAGAAGCAGACCTGCTGCCAAGGATAAGACGCAAAGAAGTGGCGCATCTCATCCCAATCCGCTGACCTGTATCGCCACAATCGCCGTTTACCACGAGAGTCGTGATCTGGTGGCGAGAAGGACGACACAGACTTCACCAGACAGTGGTCTGAAGTTCCCAACGGTGAGGAAACTGTTACAACACATCTGTCCGGATCAGTGGTCAGCAGAAGGTCCAAACAGTTGGCAGTGTGGCCAACTACATCAGTCACCCTAGTCGCTTGCTCTACCAGCTGGGAAAGGCCCATAGAAAGCGCGAAGTTTCGCGCTTCTCTCCCAGCGTGGTCGGTCCTCTGGTATGGGAAGAGCCAGTCCTGGTGGCAGGCGTTAAAGTCCCCCAGAGCGACGAACTGAGCGTCAGGGTGCCGATGTAGCGCATTGTCAGCAATCTCACTGAGGTGGTCGAATAACCGAGTTGTCTCCTGATCACCGCTGTGCGATCGGTAGACACAGGTGTAGACAATTTTGTCCACACCAGTGTCAACCAACAGCCATAAGGACGAAAAATGAGGGTCTTCGAGGTGACGGAGACGCCGGCAACAGATGTCATTGCGAACATACACACAGACCCCGGCACGCTGCAGGAAATGATGCTCCAAAGAGTATCCCGGGTAGCCGAGGTATGCCGCATCAGGCGGACATCTGATCTGGGTCTCCGTCAAGAAAAGTAGATGCGGCTTCTCGTAGTAAAAGTAAAAGTAGATGTAACCCCTCTCCGCCGTATTTGATCAGCTCTCCCGGAATAAGGTCAATGCCAGCCGCCTTCTGGTTTTGCTGCTGCCTGATGGCAGTAACAACCTCTTCAAGCAATAGTGGCTCGTCCAACTCAAGAACAGGAGGCAGTTGAGGCATTAAGCCGATGGCTTGAAGATCAGTTGAACGATCCACATTCAGCAAAGTATTGAAGTGCTCCGCCCAGCGCTTTAGAACATCCTCCCTGCTAGTCAACAGGTGTCTACCGTCTAGAGACCTTAAAGGCACCTTTGCATAGTAGGATGTACCAGTCAGCCTACGTATCTCACTGTGGAACACCCCGAGTTGGTTAGTACCAATATCTTTACCAAAAAGTGTCATTTGGTCAGCATTTAGAATTACTCCTACCCCATCAGGGGCACCCTTTCCGTGTCCCGTTTAATTTTTTAGTATAATTTCTTTTATTGTATTCCACCATTCGTTCGCCATTAATTATTTTCGTTCGTTTCGCTCACGTTGAGCGCGAGTAGTTTCTTTGAAGATTTAATTTTACCTTCTTCTTTTCTTTTCTTATACTATTTACATCCTGTCTTGTTATATGGCTAATAGATAACTCTGGACCATTTTTTATTTCTAAATATTTCCTCTTTTTACACTGTCGTTGCTGTGCCCGACGGGGTTCTTCTGTCGCTTTTATGTTCTTTGGTGGCATTTAATGGCATCTTAAAATAAAAGGGCATTGTTTAAAATGTTTTTCGACTCGTTTACTATATTCTAACTCAAAATTTAATCGTAACTTAAAAATATTTGGTAAGAAATCATTATCCTCAACAGCTGTCATTATTTGAAACAGAAAAAGTCATTATATTCTTAATTTGTCATTATACGCAAGACACATTTTGAAGCTAATGATGTGGGGGAAAATGACGAAATTGAGAAAACAGGTTGTAATTTGTCGAAACCGCCAAAATTCTTCTTTAAAACACATTGATATGAATAAGTTCACTTACGATGTACAATAATACCAAAAAAATTGATAAATGTGACAATAATTTGCAACAACAGTTAGCAAAAGTATAATGACAATTGACAACACGACCAGCTTTCGAATGTTGCACTACAGGCTGTCTCTGATTCGGGCAAAGCCAATCTTAAAGCATTCAATGCCGCCAAAACACAAGCGTGTCTATTCACCGCCAATAGAAGCCCGTAGACCTTGACTCCTACTTTTCGGAATGAATCCTTGGATTGCACCGACCGTCTTCAGTTTTTGGGAATTAAAATTTCTTCAAATCTTAACTTTGGGCGGTGCATTGGGTCCAAGGCCAAGGTGGCTGCCAGGAAACTTGGCGTTATCGGATAGGTCCGGTGGTACTTCACACCGGGACAGCTTCTAATGTTATACAAAGCACAGGTCTGTTCGGATGTGGAGTACTGCAGCCACATTTGGGCTGGTGCTGCAAAATGCCACCTGGCTACTTTTGATATAGTGGAGAGGCGTGCGAAGAGGCTTATTGGCTACCCAGATTTTGCTCAAAACGATCTCTTTGTCCATCCATTGGACAATCCAAAAGTCAAGACATTTTTTTTTTTTTTTTGGTAATAGCATCTCGTAGGACGGTGGCCATTAGAGGCCGTAACTACTTAACCGGACTTACCTGTGGATGCCTTAATTAAAATTAAAGCCTCCAGCCAGGGCACTTAGAACTAAATTTAAATTGGGCGACTACGCACTAAGGGCACCCCCTGTGGGGTACGAACCTCGGCTTAGGGCGTCGCTAGAGAGGACAGCAAGGGACGGCTGGATCGAATGTATTCTTAATGGTTTGATGACCACGACGTTTCCTAGTACTAGCTCTGAGAAGAAACGCCGAAACAAACTCAGAGGTCATTGTTGGGACATTATGATATTACTGACTCAGCTGCGGCGCGGGCAGGCCTTCATCGGACAAGAAAGTCAAGACAATTCAACCAATAATTAAGTATAAAAATACTTAATTAAGTATAAAAATACTTAATTAAGTATAAAAATACTTAATTAAGTATAAAAATACTTAATTATTGGTTCGGTTGGACTCGAAAGAAATATTTGTATGACCTACAAGTACTTGTAGTTTGTAAAAGCACCCACGATAGGGACAGAAGTATGTCTATAAAGCCGTGAAAATAAATGAGGGCGCTGCGGTCGTGCATATAGCATTAGCAACCCTGTTGACTTGTCTGATTCTGTCTAAAATCATTTTGATACCACCACATTATTTTGTACTAAATCATCAAACGGAGTTTTGGCGGAAAAGCGAAGATGAGTGCCACGCTCATTTTCCATTGGACTTTTAAATTATTTATAGTGTCGTTTACTAAATAAAAACGCGTGATTTATGTAGTAAAAAGTGCATTCAGTGAATAATTCATGAAGAACAGTGAAATATTGTAGCATAGTGGCCACATCATGTCTTTACGGTAAACCACTCCTAATGTGCCACACGCGGGAAACGAAAGGAGTTAGATTAGTTAGGATAAGTTTAGGATAAGTTAGGATAAGAGTTAGATTAGTTAGGTAGGATATGTTTTAAAAATACTTTAAGATTTCGACTGAAGGACTTGTATCCATGGTCATGAAATAAATTAATAAAAAAAAATGTACGTCACCAAGATGGCCGCCAATCGCATTATCATCGTGCGCCGTGCGGGGCTTAAACTATCCACAGAGTACATTTTATAAAGGGTACTACTAACGTTCGCTTGTTTACGAGTATTATTTCATTGAAAGAAAATATTTGCAAGTCGTGTTAGATAAAACAAGTGTCAGACATAAAATGGCTGATTGGGAAGATGATTGGAATGAGTCGGCGTGTGTTATACCGGCGCCATCAGCTCCCGCTCCCCAAACGCGGCAGTATCGTGGAAGGACGTTCAGAGGCAGAGGATCAAGCTCTTACAATGATAGTAACTGGCGGGAACGTGGTAATAACAGCGGCGGCGATTACCGCCGTAACGACGGCGGTGGCGAGGGCGGCGTGCGCGCGGGCGGCCGACGCGACTTCCAACAACGTGATTTAGGTAATAAAAAAGTTATTTACGTTCCTTCTCACAAAGTTGGACGCATAATCGGCAAAGGAGGAGCCAAAATAAAAGACCTACAATACGAATCTGAGGCCAAGATTAAAATCGGTGATTCTAGCGGTAGCGAAGCCGATGTCACCCTGACGGGCACAGATGCTGCCATCTCGAAAGCAGAAGAAATGATAAACAGCTTGATTGAAGATTTCAAACCCCAGGAAAAAGACCACAATGCAAGTGACGACAGTGGTCGGTCAACTGAATTTTTTAAACTTTCTGAGGGTGGTGTTCAAGTCATTGACTGGGAAAAGCTCAATGCTCATCATGATGCAGCTCAAAATAGTAGATATGAAAAATTGCCACCAATCGTCAAAGATTTCTATAAAGAAGATCCAAAGGTAGCAGCCATGTCAGTAGAGGAGGTGACACATTGGAGACTTGCCAACTTTGATATACAGGTAAAGCGTACATTTGATGATAAACCTGACTTGCGCCCTATTCCAAATCCTGTATTGACTTTTGAACAAGCTTTTCAACATTATCCGGAAATCTTAGAGGAAATATACAAGCAAGATTTTAAAACACCATCTCCAATTCAAAGCCAAGCTTGGCCCATTTTATTGAGAGGTGAAGATATGATTGGAATAGCCCAAACTGGTACCGGAAAGACTTTGGCCTTCCTCCTGCCAGCTCTCATACATATTGAAGGCCAGACAATTCCACGTGAAGACAGAGAGGGTCCAACAGTTCTTATCATGGCCCCTACCAGAGAGCTTGCACTACAGATAGACAAAGAAGTGTCTAAATACCAGTACAAAGGTATTAAATCAGTTTGTCTCTATGGTGGAGGAGATCGTAAAGAGCAGATTAAAGTAGTTGCTAAAGGTGTAGACATTGTAATAGCAACTCCAGGCAGACTGAATGATTTAGTACTGGCACGCCACTTGAATGCCATTAATTTCTCTTACATTGTCTTGGACGAGGCTGACAGGATGTTAGATATGGGATTTGAACCACAGATCAGGAAGTCATTGTTTGATGTAAGGCCTGATAGACAAACAGTCATGACTTCAGCTACTTGGCCTTCAGGTGTACGGCGTCTTGCTGAATCTTACATGAAGGACCCAATACAAGTAAATGTTGGATCTTTAGATCTTGCTGCAGTGCACACTGTCACACAGAAAATAATGTTTGTGGAAGAAGATGATAAAGAAGAAGCGTTGTTTGAATTTATAAATTCTATGGATCCTGCTGATAAAGTAATCATATTTTGTGGTAAAAAAGCTACAGCATCTCACATTTCAACAGAATTATGTCTTAAGGGCATAGAGTGTCAATCTCTTCATGGAGACCGAGATCAGACTGATCGTGAGGCTGCTTTAAGTGAAATGGTGGAAGGAACTGTCAATATATTGGTTGCTACTGATGTGGCATCACGAGGTATTGACATAAAAGACCTCACTCATGTGATTAACTTTGATTTCCCACGGCATATTGAAGACTATGTACACCGAGTTGGTAGGACAGGTCGTGCTGGAAAAACAGGAATATCATTGACATTTATAACAAGGAATGATTGGGGAAGTGCAAGGGAGCTTATCAAAATCCTTGAGGAAGCAAATCAGGAAGTGCCAGATGAACTTGAACAAATGGCTTCGAGGTTCGAAGGCATGAAGTTACGTAGGGATAAGGAGAGGGGTGGAGGCCAGGGTCGTGGTCGTGGTCGTGGTGGTGGCCGGGGCTATGGCGGAGGAGCACAGGGTGGTCGCGGGCAAAGGGATTGGTATTAAATCCAAATTTATTTGAATACATTACTATTCTTATGTTAACCTGAATAGAATACTAGTGTATTCCATTCAGGTTAACATAAGAATAGTAATGTTAAGTCTATCTTAGACATTTAGATTGTAAAATAAGATTTTATTTTTTCATGAAAACAAACATATATTCTGTGATTTTAAAAAATTTTGCTCTTCCCACACTCGTTATTTTATTTTGAGTTTTCATGTTATCCAGATTGGATTAGTTGGTTTACTTAACTAAGAGAATGAAGATATTCTGACAGTATAGCAATGTATTGGTAATTATGTTGACGTTCACACTCTTAGTTGTTCTATTTATTATAGTTTGATTGTGAGCTAAATGAATACTTCACTATTATGGTTGTATATTGCAGTATGTGTGTATTTATTGATTTTTCTAATAGATGAACTGTATTGCGTCTAGCAAAAGAGAGATTGTGTCAAAATGTACACGGCCTATTTATCAGTATTGTTATATACTTAAGTAGGGGTGCCTGTTTTTTTATTTATTTAACTCTATTGTCAGAGTTGCTTTGATCTTACTGTAGTGAGAATTTAAGATCTCAGCATGCAGTTTCAGTTAATTGGTAAACATCTAGAATATAGTTTATACATTATGTAAGTGTCTTTGCATAATATGTCTGCATTTTGTTGTCATTGTACTACATGCAAGGCATGTAATAATAAATTAAGAAAAGTAGAAGTTAATTGTTTAATAAAAACATATTATTAGACTTAAGTTTGATCTTCTTGCTGTGATAGTAAGTGAAATGTAAAATTCACTGTCTATTTAATTGTAGTTTGTACTTTATTTTAAAAGCGATACATAATTTATGTATAACTACAGTTTAACAACTATGTGAAGTTAACGATATTAAATTATATTGTTAACATTTCTATTTTGCAATCTCTTATTAAAATGTTTCTGTGATCATTCTGTTTTATTATTTTACTACTACCACCTTAAAAAGTAAAAGTGCCACTATATGTGACACATTGGAGGCGGCACAGGGATGTGATTAAGACATTACCTGTATAGAAGATAGTTATAAGGTCAACCGGGGCAATTGCGTCTAATCGAAGTTATTTTAAATCTATTTGAAAACGCACTCTCCTGCCATCTTGTTTTGTTTAATTTGATTAAAAAACTATAACGTATCGATGGCAGGAGAGGTAGGTTTTCAAATAGATTTAAAATAATTTCGATTAGACGCAATTCGGGGCAGTTGACCTTAGCTACTTTCTTTCCCACACAAAATAAGTATTCCTGGTTTTGATTAACTCAACATTGAACAGTCTTAGTTATGAATCGGATGACAAAGTAAAAATTTCCGTTTTGCGAACCTTCCCTCCCTATTGGTCTGCGGGCTGCGAATGGTAAACAAAGTACGTTTTAGCATTTTATCTCGGTCATCATCATCCCAGTCGCATCCGAAGCCTTTTTCAGCTTTTGGAGTCTGGGGTCCAGTCCAACTGCTAATGTGGCTAAACTTCGACATTTTCCGTGAAGCGACTGCCGTCTGACCTCCACAACCCGAGGCGACATCGTCGAAGCATTGCAGTTAGACCAATTGTAGGACTTTTGAGGGCTCGCATCAACCCGTAACGACTGCCACTAGATGTTCGTATGGCAACCGGGACTAACGACTTAACGTGCTTTCCGAGGCACGACCTGCAAATATTCATGCATAAGTACTAATACTTGCACTGTGCGGGGATCGAACCCGCGCCACCTTGCGCAGCGGCCGCGTCCGCTACCGCTACGCCACGGAGGCTGACAGTATCTATTATTAGTCTTTATTTTCATATTGCGTCCACGTAGACATAACAGTATGATACTCGACAAACTTTCATTGATAATGGACTTCATTCCAAATGTAAAAGAGTTGAAAATAGCGTGCAATTTACCTCGTGACATGCGCGCTAATTTGTAGGTAATGGACTTCATTCCAAATGTATTAGAGTTGCAAATAGCGTGCAAGGTATCTCGTGTCATGCGCGCTAATTTGTAGGTAATAGGGCACACCACTGCACAAATATTAGGTACCTCATTATTATAACGACGCCGATCCAGCGCAGTAATGGCCCAACATCGTCTCAAGAAAATCTACACGCTTGTCGAACGCGCTGTTATCTGACTACCGCTCGTTGCTGACACGCCACCGGTGAGGTGCCATGCTCCAGCGCAGCAGTCCTCCCATCACCGTCTCGAATAATTCCACCGCGTTGTCATGAACGCGCATTCAGATGAATAGCTTGTCAATTAGCGGCATGGCATAGTAAAGTATTTTCGTAAGCGGAAATGATTTCGAATCTTATTTTCATACTACTAAAGCCAAATACACATTGGCAGAAGCCAAATCGAAATTTTTGTTTTTATTCTTCAATTTGTGGCTACAGTGTGAAATTTTTTAAAGCATTTTGTAAATGATTTCTTGTTTTCATAATACAAATATGAACAACAACAAAATAAAACCAAATTTTTGAAGATTTTCTTATATTCATATCAAAGCAGTCACTGCTTCTGGCACCCAGTTAATTCTTTTATACCAAATTCCGCCGTTTAGAGCATAAATCCTGAAGTTTCTAGTTATTTGTATGTATTCATTGCCATGATTTTGTACATACAATAAGAGACATTTGTAATTCTGGAGTGATAAATAAATGATTATTTCCTGTATGAGCTCAAAAAGAGGGGAGAGAAAATCGTAGGTAATTATTTAATAATTTTTTTTAATGAAATTATTTTATGTATGAGGGAACGATATTTATTTTATTCTAGTTTGGGCTCGGACCAGCCTGTCCCATGGCCACGACAATTCAATCTAATTATATATAAAGTGATGAATTTTGTCTGTTCCTGCATTCGTAATTGCGTAACACACTATCAATCTCAATTAATTATTCAAAATCATGTATACATTGCTTCATGTGTTTGAAAAATGTCTAATCAACTACGTAAATAACGCAATGGGTGTTGTGAACTGTCAAAATGCAAACCGTTAGGTACTGCTGATGTATTACGCAATTATCCCACCATTCGATCGATCATAATCTTGCTGTATCTACCAAATACTACTTACAGCAAGATTGTGATCGATCGAATCAAAGATCAAGTAATCTACCTTTAGGTACTATAAATTACATGTCTTATGACACGCCCTTAGGATAGGTATCTAACATTCCTTTAAGATTTGAATGAAAAGTTGTTACTTAATCGAATAGTATGCATATATTTCGAGTTCACAATATTGGTAGACACAACATCGCCAAGCAAAACGTTCAGAATTTCATATTTTTAAAATTTTCTACCAATTAGTCGATTTTCTTCGAACCAAACGTACCGCTTATAACATTAAATATAATTTGATATACTAAAAGTGCTTCGCTAACGATTCGTGAGTAAAACCTCTAGAGAAACAGGTATACTTAATTATATTAACAACAGTAATTTAGATATTAATAGGTAAAATAGTCAACATTCAGAGTCACGATACATCCTTCCTTACTTCCCGCAGATAAAACTGAATACAAAACTGT
The DNA here is from genome assembly GCA_017933935.1 of Sesamia nonagrioides. Classification (NCBI taxonomy): domain Eukaryota; kingdom Metazoa; phylum Arthropoda; class Insecta; order Lepidoptera; family Noctuidae; genus Sesamia; species Sesamia nonagrioides. The sequence continues at coordinate 57,334 of JADWQK010001283.1, read as the reverse complement.
TGACAAAAACAACAGCGCAAATAAATAATAGCAAGTTCTTCAAAAGACTATAATACATGATATTATACGTAAATATTATGCATGGATGCATAGGTATTACGTAAAATTACAGTATGTTAACGTCACCCGTAATATTGTCAAAAATGTTGTTTAAATAATATCTAATCTTTCCATTTCTTTTTTTAGTTCGGAGCCCATTTTGGCTGGGGAGCGAGTCACGATTACACCAGCATTTTCTAGAGCCTTTATCTTGTCCATGGCACCTCCCTTTCCGCCTGAGATGATGGCACCGGCGTGACCCATTCGCCTGCCAGGGGGGGCTGTAAGTCCCGCGATGAAAGCCACCACCGGCTTCGCCTTCTGACCCTGAAATTGACATAACAAAAAGTATTATTATTTATTATACTACTCCTTTAGCTTTATGAAGGAAAACGTCACATGGTCGTTTTAGTTTAATTAAACAAATAATTTCATATAACATTCATAAAACAAATCAAAAATATTGATAGATCTGTCAGTTCGTTTAAAGCCGTGACAATAAAACTTCAACTCTTGATCAATGGCCCCTGTGGAATAGATACCACAATTTTGCCAATAACACGTGTAACAAATTAATGAAACTCTTTGAAAAATTTATTTCACAATAATGCCGGATATCGCCGATGACAGTCAAAAATGTCGGCCGCGTGAACCGTTTACGAGGGAGGTTTGAGGCAAAGTCATGATGTGGCCACTATGCTGTGATATTTCAAAGTTCTTTAATTTTTTACTGCATAAATCACGCGCTCTTATTTAGTAAACGACACTATAAATAATTTAAATGTCCAATGAAAAATGAGCGTGACACTCAGCTTTTCCGCAAAACCTCGACAATAGATCTAATGCATGCGCTCCACTGCTCTTGGAAAATTCCCAAGGCGGAACTTCTGCGACTTTGTGCCTCAGGCGTCGTTGGAGTCGACCCAGGAAGGGATGGCTAGACGACCTGGACGCGGTTCCCCGTAAGAGTTATATCCAGTTGACTTCAGTAAAGGATATATGGATAGATTTAAGCGAAGCCTTTAGGTACACAGTAATGGGACATACGTTGATTAGTATGCCAAAGACAAAGGCCCAGATTACCTTGTTCACAAACTAGTCGTAGAGTAGGGAAATTAGTCAGCGCCTGGCGTATTAACGTATTTTTAGTAGTCATGTTTTTAATTTCGACTAAAGTATGTCCTCCTATGTGTTCCTGGCATTAACATCGTCGATCGCTACACTTATCTGGGCTCCCAAATCTGCAACGGTGGCAGCTGTGTTCCCGAAATTAAGAGACTTATCGGGATGGCTAAAGACGCAATGACCCGTCTAAACAACATTTGGAGGAGGAGAGGAATTGGCATTAAAACTAAGATCAGATTGGTTCGTGCCCTGGTATTCCCTCTTCCTCTATGGTGTGGAAACGTGGACGATCTTAGCCCGAGAACGCCAAAGAATCGATGCATTCGAGATGTGGTGCTGGAGGCGATTACTCCAAATACCTTGGACTACAAAACGCACCAATGTGTCGATTCTAAACCAGCTCAAAATAAAAACCCGTTTATCGACCCTATGGTCGACAAACGGGTTTTTATTTTGAACTGGTTGGTTTGGCATATGCCAGCAACGTATTTTGCCCTATTTCGGTTACACAATGCGCAGAGGCGATGAAAGTATAGAAAAATTGATTGTCATTGGGAACACCGAAGGCAAACGATCGCGCGGTCGTTCGCCAACCAGATGGACCGATCAAGTCAAAGACTCATCGTCTTCTAAATTCTACGGCGGTGAGAGACGCGCTGGATCGAAACCGATGGAGGCAGATCATCCATTCAAAATGCTGCCCCAATGCTGACCACGATCCTCAGATATGAGGGACCGACTGCAGAGAGAGAGAAAGTATGTCCTGTTAAGTCGTGGTGGCCTAGTGGTTAAAACACCAGCCTCTCAAGTATGAGTGTGCGGGTTCGATTCCAGGTCAGGCAAGTACCAATGTAATTTTTCTAAAGTTATATGTATTTTCTAAGTATATCTTGGACACCCAATGACTGAAGGTGAAGGAAAACATCTTAAGAAAACCTGGACTCAATCCTTCTCTGTATGAGAGGAGACCTGTGCCAAGCAGTGGGACGATAAAAGGTAGATGATGAAAGTTTGTCCTATGTTACGGTTTTGGTTTCCGCACTTAGCCTTCCAGTGGACCATTGTGCGTGACTAAACTATCTATGGAGTATCTTAATTTGACAGGACTAAATTAATATTTATCTTTGCCCTTTTCTTAATGAAAAATAAAGTAAAAGATCCACTGAACTAAACTAAATAAATTTCTATTTAGTTTCTGAAGTAGGAAAGCTGAGCCAATGTCAATTTTAAAAAAGGTAGTTGCAGGTACTTTTTATTTAGGTTCTATGCTTCTCTATCTTTTTTACATGCTTTTTATTAGCTTCACTGTATGTTTGTTTACTTGTTTGTCCGTCTCTAACTCTTTGGACTACGAGTGAGCAGCTCATTACTGTAAAATGTCCCACCGTTTTCAATACGTTCGTTAGTTAGTTTAAAAAAGAAAAGAATATCGAACTAAAAAGTTGAAAATAAATATAGTTTTAAAAACAAAAAAAAAACATGCTTTTAAAAAATATCAAACTAAAAAGTTACAAATAATTTTTAAAGCGTGAGGCGCTTAATATACAAAAATTATGGCACAAAGCGCCTCACGCTTTTTTAAAAATTATTTTTGACTTTTTAGTTTGATATTTTTTAAAAGCATGTTTTTTTAGTTTTTTAAACTATATTTATTTAACTTGTATCACGAATAATAAAATATAACAGAGCCATAAATAACATCATGATGTCTGAAAATTAGTTACTGTGTTAATATGTGGAATACTTTTTACTGTTTGTTTTCCTTATCGCAACAAAAAATGGGTAGACAGGTACTCACGTTAATCTTTATCATAGAATTGGATGCAATAAATACTTCTTTAAAAGTTTATCTTCATAGTTCATTCCAGGTCCTTAATTAACTCATTAGAGTTTTATTACTTTAGGATAACTATTATTACCTAGTATTTAACTACATATAACAAAATTACTGAATCATTCAAGACACTTAATTAACTCATTAGAGTTTTAATGCTTTAAATGATCAAATAACTAATATTAAGTAGTATTAATGAACTATAACAATTAAGTACTTAACTAATGAATATTTAACTCCCAACTGGTTTCATTTGCAGTTTACTTTTAACTAAGCGGTTAGCTAATTAACTGAATGATATTTAATAAGTTATAGTTAAGGTTTAATCGTGGTGGCCTAGAGGTTAAAACACCATCCACACAAGTATATGTGTGCGGATTCGATTCCAGGTAGGGCAAGTACCAATGTAACTTTTCTAAGTTATATGTACTTTCTAAATATATCTTGGACACCATTGACTGATTAAAAGGTGAAGGAAAGCATCTTGAGGAAACAAGTCTGAAATCGCCAACCCGCGTTGAGCAAACGTGGTGATTAAATCCGCATTGAGCAAGCGTGGTGATTAAACCCGCATTGAGGAAGGGAGGTGATTAAACCCGAATTGAGCTAGCGTAAAGATTAAATCAGCATTGAGCAAGCATGGTGATTAAACCCGCGATGAGCTAGCGTGGTCATTAAACCCGCATTGAGCAAGCGTGGTGATTAACCCGCATTGAGCAAGCGTGGTGATTAAACCCGCATTGAGGAAGGGAGGTGATTAAACCCGCATTGAGCTAGCGTGGAGATTAAATCAGCATTGAGCAAAGCATGGTGATTACGCTCAATCGCGCGACTTATTTATGGCAAGTGAAGCCGATGTCGACTATTCTGCCAATGTCAAAAGTGGATTGGAGAAGCAAGAGAACAAACACGACTTGATTGAAATACAACTGTAATTCCTACATAATATAGTTAAGTTTACGTAACATCGAAACATTTTTATAACTTTTACACTTAAGCTAGTCACTCTGATATCAACTTAATGTTCATAAATATAAACTTAAGATTTGTTTAACCTACTTCAGGTTAAACAGATCTCAACGCCAATTTGAATTATTAGTTTGAATAGTTCTTATGTGTATTTTAGATATTATATTATGATATAAACTAGACGTCACGACGATCGTGATACGATAAAACATAATGCAAATAATACACTAGGTACAAGATTCTACGTCAGTAATGAAAAATATCTGTGATATGATGAACTTTACTAGATGATAAGATCAACTATTGTACGTACTGCTTAGGTGCTTAAGTATTTGTATGTTGAAGGACGAGTAAGAAAACTCAAACCTATCTACTGTAAGTTGAGGAGCTACCATAATTTCTTACCCTTCTTTGACTCTGTATTGGACAAAATAAAAAATAAATTAAACATGTTATTATAACTACAAAAAAATAATAAAGATTTCCAACCATTATCGCGTTTTAAGTAAAGCATGGTATGCGGTTTAATTAGGGTTGCCAACTTTTTTTTGCAGAAATAAAGTATATCTGGCTTTAAAGGATGTAAATAAAGAGTGGACTTACAAAAAAGAGTATCATTTATTTTTTACTTTTAAAAAGGTGTTTTTGTACTTTTGCGGCAAATAACAATTTTCCATTGTTTTTAAAGGAATTGTATGAGTCCAAACATTCCAACTCTAAATTTATATATATCAAGAGCTCATTTTTGATTAAATTCAATGAAGCTCTGTTTCTCTCTTCTCGCCACTTACACGCGATACCAACATATTAACAGTAAATAGTGGACTTTTTTATTCTGCATATTATTACAGACGTGTACTAGTTTTAGTAAACATTTTGTAAAAAAAGAGTATGTTAGCGTACTTTATTAGTGTTATAGATTATAGAGTACGCCTACATGATATACAACGTGTAAGAAAAAGGGTATATACATACCAAGGGCATGGCATCTTTAGATGATAACAAACGATATCGGAAGGGTTTCAACTCAAAATAAAATACTCAAAAAATTGGTACCAAATATCGGTTTCGTGTGTTTCTTAAAATCAAATCATAGCAAACGTGGCAGCACACTACATACGTTAATAACTACTCGTTACCCGTCACGTTACTTGCCAAAATCCGAAAAATGTCTTCAATATCTCTGTGCGACTAGTATGACAGACGCCTGTCACAGGCGGTGTTTTTCCTCATAACTTCCTAACATAAAGAGATAGGATTAAAAAACCCTTTCAATATCGTTTGATATCATGTAAAGATGCCATGCCTTTGTTATGTATATACCCTTTGTGTTAGTGTTACACGTTGTAGAGGACAATACTCTATTTCAGAGTACAATTGGCAACCCTAGGTGTAATGCCCCGGAGATGCAGCCCGCAGGGTCGCGTAACATTCTATCAGTGGCAATGCGTTTCATTTTGACAGTTTAACAACATTAATTGCGTTATTTACGTGTTGAGCAGATTGATTTTCTAACACATGGAGCAATGGATTGGAAATAAGCTTCGAAATGATTCCAACTGATAGTGATAGTATGTTACGCAATTAGGCTGCAGGTTTATTGATTGGCGGCTTGAGCACGTCCGTTTACCGTGAACGTCGTAACGGGTATAGGCTTGCAACGATATATCGGAAAGCCGATAAATATCGATATATCGACGCCTGAAAATATCGATATCTATCGATATCAATGACATGCCGATATCGATATATCAATATCGAAGACAAAATATCGTTTGAGGATGGCTGTATAGTTGTAGGTCCCATTGGCTACCCAGAATTTGTGAATACAAAAAAAAACTTTGCTGTGCAACTTCAGACCTGACAGCATGGCTTGAAGCCTTAGCCTGTCCTACAAATAAACTAAAATACTTACTACTACTTTTAGTAGTGCCAACTAGATTTGGGGTAAAGACGATCAGAGTAATTTTTTGGGTAAAAATTTTCCTTGACTATTTTTAAGGTATGAAATTTTACTTAGGTATTTTCTAAGTTAATAGTATATTGTATTAATTGTTAAACATGAACATTTGGTATAGATAGCTAAAGCTGTTCAAAATTTAAAAATATTCATAAAATATCGATATATCGACCTACATGACCGATAATTCGATTTATTATTATCGATCAAATACGATAAATATCGATATTTTTAAAAACCTTGCATCCCTAAACGGGTATCGTAAGCAACACTGGGATTCCCCGGCCTACAAACTTTTAAGATCTAAGTCGGCAACTTCACTAATGGCTACGTTACAGTCTGATTACGAAACGACACAATATGTGGAGACATTAAAAGGTCCCCGAAACGATCAATTGCTCTCGCAGTAATATTGTCAATTGTATATTATAGTATTTAACAGTAGCATTGTTACTAATTGTACTAAATCGATGGAAAGGGAGCGTATCGGACATGCACCCTTACATGAGCATTCTATGTACGTGACTGTTTAACCATACATTTTGACGTTTGTACGTCACTTAACGTTAATCATCGTTTGTGAATAAGCCCCTTAAAGGTTAATGGATTTATATTCGGAACATGTTCCAATTACGAACAGACTGAAGAATAAAAAACAATCGAACAACACTTACCCTGTTGTTTTGTATAAGAAATTCTGAAGCCATCTCCTCGGCATTACCACCAATTTCTCCAATGAGTACAATGCCCTTTGTGTTGGGGTCTTTCAAGAAGAGACCTAGACAGTCAATGAAGTTTGTTCCATTGAACGGATCTCCTCCAATACCCACGCACAGTGTCTGTCCTAGGCCTGCCTGTAAATATACACAAATATAAATAGTAAGGAACAAATATAACATAATTTCTATACATATGTATAATTTGTAAAGAAAACCCTGACCGATCCGTGTAGGCATGATTAAGTATCTATTACTGAATCTACTAATGCCTAAAAAGCCGGGCTAAACTTAAAAAAAAATCCCCTAAAAATAAATATTTTTTCGCAAAAGGCGGTAACTTAATACATGTGCGGTAGACAACATACTCGCGGGCGAAGAGGGACAGGGCACGAGGCATACGGTCGTATCGCAATAACACAGTCGAAAATGGTGTTGTCACTTTTTAAAAATTTAAAAATACCATATTTTGGGGAAGTTGGAATTAATTAGCGATTATTTCAAAATTCATTAGTATTGTTACTATGATGATTATGTAAAATTTCATATTTTATTTGGTCATGTGTTTACCTAACCTTTACTATCTAAGTAGTATATAGTAGTAATAGGTATATGTAAGTTCAAAAATTAATTGTTGATTATCAAATTAACAAATTTGTTATTGTGGACTATGAAGTTCAAAGGTCCCCGAATCCCCAGTTGAGATCTCAAACAGGGAGGTTTTTACCCTTACTTCTAAATTAAGTTTTTCCCCAGCTATATTTTCATTCCATTATCATGTTATTTTAAGGTAGGTATAATAGACCAGTAAGATAATTGCGGAACACACTATTGCTAGCAATGGGTTTCATTTTGACAGTTCAACAGCCAATTGATAGTGTGTTACGAGATTAGGGTGCTGGTTTGTCTTACATAGATTCATATTTATTATTTATTGATTATTTATTTTCACTTTAGAATTATTTTTTATCTTTTTTAGTATGGATGTGTCTTCAAGGCTAGAGTGTATAGGCTCTTAATAAACTAGCGCACTTTACCAACAATTATTGCATCACTGCTTACATAATTCTGACATGTATAATTTCAACAATGTAATTAATATTTAAAGTTAATTTTAGATATTCTTGCAATAAAGTTTGTTCACTTCGCCTACTAATGTATCCCAATATTCCCACACCATACAAAAACTATGTACAGGGAAGTGTTGGTAACACAATCAAAACAAGTGTACTGTGGGAATATTGGGATGCATTAGTAGGAGGGATGAACATACTTTATTGCATGATTATCTAAAATGAAATTTATTAACAATTTATGATTAAAATGAGTGTAGAATAGTGAAACTAAACAAAGCTCCAGGGTGCATACTAACCATAGTTGTTTGATGGACAGCCTCATATGTGAGAGTACCTGAGCGTGATACAACACCAATGCAGCCAGGCTTATGGATAGAAGCGGGCATGATTCCAATCTTGCATGCGGCAGGCGGACAGATAATGCCCGGGCAATTGGGGCCCAAAAGACGAGTCTTATTCTGACGCAGCAATGCATGTTTCACTCGAACCATGTCCTGCAATGTATAATAAAATCAGTAAATTTCACTTAGGAGCACATTATTTTATGATCGGCACATCTACTTATTATCACATCTCTCTGTCATCTAAACTAACAATATAATAAAGAGATAAGACTTGTTCTATGTTATTGGTTTGGTTTCCGCACTCAGTCCCTCCAGCGGACCATTGTGCGTAAGAGATAAGACTTAATTTGCTTTAAGTATGCTTTCATGCTAAAACATCTGTACACATTTGGATGAAATCTGGCAAATGGGTAGATTATGATCTGAATATAATAATGTTACTAATACATTTAATACAGATATTTCTACAATTTAAACTTATGCAGGTGAAGCCGCAGAGTGCAGCTAGTACAGGATAAAGCAGATTGCAGTTGGAATCAAATTGCATGGAATATCTTATTCAATTAATTCATATTAAAATTAGGGTTACATTAAATAAATACATGAAGAAGGAAAGAGCTGCTATACTTTGATAAAAATAAATAAGTATAAAACCTGTCAATAAACTATAAAGTTAGAAATTCAGATAAAAAAGCTATCATTACAGTAATCAAGTAGTAGATAAGTGTTAAGTAAAAAATCCTTACATGCTGTGGGACACCCTCAGTAATGCAGACAACAAGTGGAATTTCTGCTTCAATAGCTTCAAGCACTGCTGCAGCAGTTCCTGCAGGTGGTACATAGATGGCTGAAGCTGTAGCTCCAGTGGCCGCCATTGCTTCTTTCACTGTAGCAAATACTGGTTTCCCAAGATGTTCTATGCCTGCCTTTTTAGGTGAAACTCCACCAACAATATTTGTGCCATACTCCAAAGCCTGCTTAGCATGGAATGTTCCCTGCTTTCCAGTGAATCCCTGAACAATTACTTTAGTGTCTTTGGTCAGTAATAAGTTCATGTTAGTGGAATCATAACCACTTGTGTCAAGAGACATACATCTGACTGGAGATAACCTAATCACACCTGGAAGAAGAAATAGCAAGATGTTAGTATTTTATTTGAGATTATTTATAGAGTATAAATGCTTTTATTTCAAATAGGGGTTTTGAAATAAAAGATTCGATTTTATATAAATAAGGGTACCTTTATTCCCAAAATGGTAAAATGATAATAAGGAACACTTATTAATGTCATAAAAATTACAGTTAGTCTGCATCATCCAACTGCAAGGCAAAGACCTGCCCCCGATGCCTTTTAGCCATTTTTTTTTTTTTAGTTAAATTAAACTAGTAACCATTTTGATCTTGTCTATACTCATATATTGTTACATGGTTTGCAGAAACAGGGTAGGGTAAGTTAGATTCTAATAGGATTTTTATCTCTTACATTCTTAAACAAAGAAAATTGGACTTGATTGATTGAGACAATGAAATGAACACATGAATGAAAATGAAAATTGAGAAAACTAATCAGCATGACTTTGTCACACTTTTCTTTTAACTTTGCAGATTTAGTCACCAATTCTATGTTAGTAATACAATTAGGAATTGGAGAAAACTGTCACTTCCTAGGGATTTATATCAGACTTGCAGAAAATAATAATTAACAAATTAAAAAATAAATTTAAATGAAAATAAACAGTTTACTTATCACAATTTATGTAGGTATGTTAAACTAACATATTATATTCCCAATAAACAACAACAACATTGGTTCCTATCTGATCAAAGGTCAATGTATTGATCCAGTATGAGAATGGCAGAGAAATGATATAGCATTTAGGGAAAGCTGTTTAAGTCTCATTTTAGCTTTATATAACAAAAAGATATATTCGCCGAAACTTATCACAAGAAGCGACATTGATAGTATTTTTAGATGAAGGTCTCGGTTACATTCAATTTGGCATAATGAGTACGGCATTAGAGTTTCAATGTATATTTCTTGTACTGTTCATATTAAAATCTATTTGATCTAATTAGAAAGTATTCGTCAGATGCCAGATTAATTGCAAGGTTAACAACGTAGGTCAACCCAGTCAGAAAATTGACGTGACGTGATTAATTTTCATCAAATCAGGGATATTTATTATAACTATACAAAATTTATGAAATGATTTCTACTATAACAGGATTTCTAACCTTTGAACCGACATAAATTCCGGATGGATAGGGCCATTTTAACCTGAAAAGAATTATTTAGAAAAAGGGTAGATAATCAGAATTTAAATAATTTAGGGTGACACTGCACTCACTGACAGCGGGCTGCTAGCTGCTGTAGTATCAATCAGCTAGGCCCATTACGTAATCGACTACAGACACTTACTATACTCTTTGACTACAGATCAAAGAGTTAAACTACTACTGATAGAGTATTTTTTTTTTTTTTTTTTTTTAAATTTATTTCTGACCTGGATTCAAAGTCCTTTAGCCGTATACATTATAATATAAACCCTAATACAAAAGCAACAAAAAATGGAATCTTACAAACTATACAGACAATAATACGAGGGATAACAATGAATATTAAAATTAAAGTTAATTTCTAAAATAAATGACTAAACTTATACAAATAAACAAACAAATTAAGCTAAATTTTTTCTATTGTTGTTGTAATGAATTTAAAGAGATGAACAAAAAACAGCGGTCTATTTAATAAATCTTTGACGTGGCGGGGTAAATTATTATGTATTGCTGGACGAGTACTGTCACTATCACTCTCACTATTGTCAGTGTCAGTTATTTCTTGGAAGAGTAGCTGTCGCTGGTTGTTGAATTTTGGGCAACAGAAAACAAGATGTTGCAAATCGGAAGATTCCTCAGGACAATGCTTACAGTGACTGTTCTGATAGATATTGATTCGATGGAGATGTGTAGGAACAAGGCAATGACCAAGCCGCATTCTTGATATAATCGTTATGAATTTCCGGCTTCTTTTTGCGTCAAGTTTATCATACCACGGTCTTATTGGTAAGTTTTTCTGCACCTCAGCATACCACTTTCCTTTGGTCTCAACTGTAGTGTCCCAGTGCTCTTTCCAAAGCTTTCGCAAATTGGTTTTGAAGTAAACATAGTAATCGGAGAATGGTACTCGCTGTGATTGACTATCATCTCGATTAGAATCTGTATGTGTTATAGTATCAGCAATCTCATTACCATCTATACCACTGTGGGAGGGAACCCATATAAATTCTATATTAATGCCCCTGTTGTGTAAATTTTCTATGAGAGTACATATTTTAAATAAAATGTAGTTAGTTTTGTAGGACCGAAGTCCATAAAACAATGAACTTAAAACGCTTTTAGCATCAGTGGCTAAAATAATATTTACATTACTTACACTACTAGTTATATACATTAGACATTTAAGGATAGCATAGCTTTCTGCAGAAAAAATACTAAAATTGCTATTTAACTGAATGCTTTCACTGTAATTGGCTTGTGGATCATAAAAGGCTGCTCTTACATTTTGTTCTTTTTTAGATCCGTCTGTATATATAAAATAACAATCAGATCTTTTATGTTTGAATTCTAAGAAATCTGTTTTATTTTTTATTAAATCTAAATGAAACTTATTTCTATCATAGTTTATGAGACTGTTATATGAGCATTCATAAATTGGCCATTTCTTACATTTATGTACATCTTGCGTTTTACTTTTAACATGACTATAAATAGTTATAATTTCAGTTCCAGAAAGAAGTGACTGAGGAGATATAGTAGGCATGGGCATGAAGTGCATAGCCTCTCTCATGTTGTGAAGTTTAGTGTTGAGAGGATTATCTGAAGCTACTAACTTTAAAAAGAATCTTTCTGCTAGTTGAAGCCTTCTAAGGAACAAAGGAGGTATGCAAGTTTCCACTTCTAATGAGTTTATAGGAGTAGAGCGCAATGCTCCACAAATTAGCCTTAACCCTATGTTTTGTATTACATCCAGTTTGTGGAGGTAGGAATTATTAGCATTTAAGTAAGCCAAGCTACTGTAGTCAAAGTGGCTTCTGACTATGCTCTTATACAACATACTCATAGTTTTGGGGTCTGATCCCCAGTAAGTACCTGCTAAATGGCGTAAGATATTTATACTTTTCATCGCCTTCTTACTAATATAGTCTATGTTTATCAAATTTTAAATGTGAATCTATTACTACACCCAAAAATTTATGGTGGTCAACAATGGGAATTTCTGTGTTATTATAATAAATTTTCATTACTGTATTTTCTTTACTGAATATTAAAAGTGAACTCTTTTCTGGACTCACTTCTAATTTAAGTTTGTTATGATAATATCTATACAATTGGTTTAAAGCATTATTTATGTTATGTTTAGCTATATCTATATTTTGATTTATACTATATAATAGTAAATCATCTGCAAATTGTAAGATGTTGACCATTTCAGTATTGACATATTTCAAAATCTCTGAAGTATATAGATTGTACAGCAAGGGCGACAAAGTAGCACCTTGCATAGTTCCTTTATTAGCAAATCTAGGGCCATGCAGTTTATTATAAAAAAAAAAAAAAATAGTTCGATTACTTAAAAATTCAAATAACCATTTCAAAGTACTTCCTGGAATGCCAATGTCACATAAAACTTCAATAAGCTGTTCTATATTTACATTATCGAAAGCACCTTTAACATCTAAGAAAACACAAACCATGTTAGAATTACTGAGTTTGACTTGTTTAATGTCATGAATCAGAGACACAAAGCTTTCAGAGCAACTTTTACCTTTTCTAAAACCATGCTTAATTTCAGGAATTAAATTATTACTTTCTGAAAAGTATTCCAAACGTAGCTTAAGCATATTTTCAAATAACTTACCCAAACATGAAGATAGCGATATAGGCCTGTATGTAGAAGCAGTGTTTATAGGTTTATTTAGCTTTAATATTGGAATGACACATTGAGTTTTCCAGGATTTTGGTATAATATGACTTTGCCAAAGTTTGTTATATATACAAAGTAGTATTTTTTGAGCATTTGGATGTAACCTTTTAATAAGTAAATAGGGTAAATTATCTAAGCCTGGTGTAGTATCCTTTCTACTTTGTAATGAAGCAGTCATTTCGTTAAAAGAAAAAGGTTTATTAAGAAAAGAATTAGCTGCATTTTCTTGAGCACTATGAAACAATGATAACAACCTGTCTACATTGAAGCTGTGGTTGTCTGATAGATTATCTAGAAAAGTTGGAATCCATGTATCATCAAAGTTCTTATTGTGACTACTATTTCCAATTCTCTTAAATTTTTTGACATAATCCCAAATCCTTGAAACTGGAGTCATTCTATTAAAGCTGCTACACAAATTTTTCCATGACTCTGAGCTCTCAATTTTAATAATTCTTTTCTTTTGAGCATCTAGTTTTTTATATTCTATAAAATTAGCTATAGTTGGACATGACTTATATTGCTTTAAAGCTTGTTTCGATGCATTCACGGCTACCTCACACTTTGCATTCCACCATGGGGCAGGTTTTCTACGAACAACATTACTATTTTTTCTCTTACTCTTAGGAATAGTTATATCTCTTAAATCATTTAAAGTATTTACAAAACGATTATACAATTCTAGGCAATCTTCAGAATCAATGGTTAAATTGGAAAACAAATTTTCAGATAGAGCATAAAATTCAGACCAGTTAGCTTTACTATAAATAAATCTTTCTTCCACAGGACCTACTTCATACATGCATGGTTGAATATTTACATAGAGGGAAACTGGATAGTGGTAGCTGCCTAAAGGATCATCTTGAACCTGCCAATTACACAAATGAGCAATTGAAGGACTAACAAGAGTGACATCTATTGCAGAAGCCTGCCTGTTGGGATATGGACATGTTGTTGAAGTACCATCATTTAATATGCAAAAATCTAAGTCATCTATTAAGTTATATATATTATTTCCTCTATTATTATTGCTATTGCAACCAAAACTGATATGATGTGCATTAAAGTCACCCATAATTATGCAAGGTTTGGGAATATTGTTAAAAATATGCCTAAGTTTATAAGTATTAAATCTGCCACTTTTAGGTGGACAATATACACAAAGTATACTGATATTCCCCGACTTTGCCTCAAAATTTATGGCTATGTTTTGGATATTTTCATGAAAGTTAGTGTTCAATACAGAATATTTCAACCCATGTTTAATTAAAATACCTACACCATTGCATCTATTTGCAGAGTTCTTGTAAATAAAATTGTAATTTGGAATATAATGGATAATAGATTTATTACTAAGCCAAGTTTCATTAAGTAAACAAATGTCTATTTTCTTATCTTCAAGTAATTTATGTAACAATGTTTTCTTGCTCTGTAAACTTTGTATATTAAACTTAACTATATGTAAATAATCCTCCATTAAACTAAGTTTGATATAAATATTTCTTTTATTTTCTTAGCTGTTAAAGGTTCTTTATTTTTTTTATTACCTAGGGCCAATAATGATTTTACAATAGCATTTAGGATAATGTCATTGTTGACAATTGTATCTACATCTAAAGACTTCTTTACATTATTTACATTCAGAGGTGGATAGGCTTTCAAATCATTAGATGGTGGAGAACTCACCACAGTGGCATAGTTTTGCTGAGTATATTTCTTCATATTTTCATCTATTTTCTGTTTTTTTATTGGACAATCTCTGGATATTGCTAAATGAAATCCACCACAATTAATACAAGTTATTTCTTCCACATCACATTCTTTATAAGAGTGATTTCCACCACATGAGGAGCACATCTGCTGAGGACTTCTGCAAACCTTGGCCGAGTGTCTCCACTGTAGTGTCCCAGTGCTCTTTCCAAAGCTTTCGCAAATTGGTTTTGAAGTAAACATAGTAATCGGAGAATGGTACTCGCTGTGATTGACTATCATCTCGATTAGAATCTGTATGTGTTATAGTATCAGCAATCTCATTACCATCTATACCACTGTGGGAGGGAACCCATATAAATTCTATATTAATGCCACTGTTGTGTAAATTTTCTATGAGAGTACATATTTTAAATAAAATGTAGTTAGTTTTGTAGGACCGAAGTCCATAAAACAATGAACTTAAAACGCTTTTAGCATCAGTGGCTAAAATAATATTTACATTACTTACACTACTAGTTATATACATTAGACATTTAAGGATAGCATAGCTTTCTGCAGAAAAAATACTAAAATTGCTATTTAACTGAATGCTTTCACTGTAATTGGCTTGTGGATCATAAAAGGCTGCTCTTACATTTTGTTCTTTTTTAGATCCGTCTGTATATATAAAATAACAATCAGGTCTTTTATGTTTGAATTCTAAGAAATCTGTTTTATTTTTTATTAAATCTAAATGAAACTTATTTCTATCATAGTTTATGAGACTGTTATATGAGCATTCATAAATTGGCCATTTCTTACATTTATGTACATCTTGCGTTTTACTTTTAACATGACTATAAATAGTTATAATTTCAGTTCCAGAAAGAAGTGACTGAGGAGATATAGTAGGCATGGGCATGAAGTGCATAGCCTCTCTCATGTTGTGAAGTTTAGTGTTGAGAGGATTATCTGAAGCTACTAACTTTAAAAAGAATCTTTCTGCTAGTTGAAGCCTTCTAAGGAACAAAGGAGGTATGCAAGTTTCCACTTCTAATGAGTTTATAGGAGTAGAGCGCATTGCTCCACAAATTAGCCTTAACCCTATGTTTTGTATTACATCCAGTTTGTGGAGGTAGGAATTATTAGCATTTAAGTAAGCCAAGCTACTGTAGTCAAAGTGGCTTCTCACTATGCTCTTATACAACATACTCATAGTTTTGGGGTCTGATCCCCAGTAAGTACCTGCTAAATGGCGTAAGATATTTATACTTTTCATAGCCTTCTTACTAATATAGTCTATATGTTTATCAAATTTTAAATGTGAATCTATTACTACACCCAAAAATTTATGGTGGTCAACAATGGGAATTTCTGTGTTATTATAATAAATTTTCATTACTGTATTTTCTTTACTGAATATTAAAAGTGAACTCTTTTCTGGACTCACTTCTAATTTAAGTTTGTTATGATAATATCTATACAATTGGTTTAAAGCATTATTTATGTTATGTTTAGCTATATCTATATTTTGATTTATACTATATAATAGTAAATCATCTGCAAATTGTAAGATGTTGACCATTTCAGTATTGACATATTTCAAAATCTCTGAAGTATATAGATTGTACAGCAAGGGCGACAAAGTAGCACCTTGCATAGTTCCTTTATTAGCAAATCTAGGGCCATGCAGTTTATTATTGTACTTTACAAAAATAGTTTGATTACTTAAAAATTCAAATAACCATTTCAAAGTACTTCCTGGAATGCCAATGTCACATAAAACTTCAATAAGCTGTTCTATATTTACATTATCGAAAGCACCTTTAACATCTAAGAAAACACAAACCATGTTAGAATTACTGAGTTTGACTTGTTTAATGTCATGAATCAGAGACACAAAGCTTTCAGAGCAACTTTTACCTTTTCTAAAACCATGCTGAATTTCAGGAATTAAATTATTACTTTCTGAAAAGTATTCCAAACGTAGCTTAAGCATATTTTCAAATAACTTACCCAAACATGAAGATAGCGATATAGGCCTGTATGAAGAAGCAGTGTTTATAGGTTTATTTAGCTTTAATATTGGAATGACACATTGAGTTTTCCAGGATTTTGGTATAATATGACTTTGCCAAAGTTTGTTATATATACAAAGTAGTATTTTTTGAGCATTTGGATGTAACCTTTTAATAAGTAAATAGGGTAAATTATCTAAGCCTGGTGTAGTATCCTTTCTACTTTGTAATGAAGCAGTCATTTCGTTAAAAGAAAAAGGTTTATTAAGAAAAGAATTAGCTGCATTTTCTTGAGCACTATGAAACAATGATAACAACCTGTCTACATTGAAGCTGTGGTTGTCTGATAGATTATCTAGAAAAGTTGGAATCCATGTATCATCAAAGTTCTTATTGTGACTACTATTTCCAATTCTCTTAAATTTTTTGACATAATCCCAAATCCTTGAAACTGGAGTCATTCTATTAAAGCTGCTACACAAATTTTTCCATGACTCTGAGCTCTCAATTTTAATAATTCTTTTCTTTTGAGCATCTAGTTTTTTATATTCTATAAAATTAGCTATAGTTGGACATGACTTATATTCCTTTAAAGCTTGTTTAGATGCATTCACGGCTACCTCACACTTTGCATTCCACCATGGGGCAGGTTTTCTACGAACAACATTACTATTTTTTCTCTTACTCTTAGGAATAGTTATATCTCTTAAATCATTTAAAGTATTTACAAAACGATTATACAATTCTAGGCAATCTTCAGAATCAATGGTTAAATTGGAAAACAAATTTTCAGATAGAGCATAAAATTCAGACCAGTTAGCTTTACTATAAATAAATCTTTCTTCCACAGGACCTACTTCATACATGCATGGTTGAATATTTACATAGAGGGAAACTGGATAGTGGTAGCTGCCTAAAGGATCATCTTGAACCTGCCAATTACACAAATGAGCAATTGAAGGACTAACAAGAGTGACATCTATTGCAGAAGCCTGCCTGTTGGGATATGGACATGTTGTTGGAGTACCATCATTTAATATGCAAAAATCTAAGTCATCTATTAAGTTATATATATTATTTCCTCTATTATTATTGCTATTGCAACCAAAACTGATATGATGTGCATTAAAGTCACCCATAATTATGCAAGGTTTGGGAATATTGTTAAAAATATGCCTAAGTTTATTAGTATTAAATCTGCCACTTTTAGGTGGACAATATACACAAAGTATACTGATATTCCCCGACTTTGTCTCAAAATTTATGGCTATGTTTTGGATATTTTCATGAAAGTTAGTGTTCAATACAGAATATTTCAATCCATGTTTAATTAAAATACCTACACCATTGCATCTATTTGCAGAGTTCTTGTAAATAAAATTGTAATTTGGAATATAAGGGATAATAGATTTATTACTAAGCCAAGTTTCATTAAGTAAACAAATGTCTATTTTCTTATCTTCAAGTAATTTATGTAACAATGTTTTCTTGCTCTGTAAACTTTGTATATTAAACTGAACTATATGTAAATAATCCTCCATTAAACTAAGTTTGATATAAATATTTCTTTTATTTTCTTAGCTGTTAAAGGTTCTTTATTTTTGTTATTACTTAGGGCCAATAATGATTTTACAATAGCATTTAGGATAATGTCATTGTTGACAATTGTATCTACATCTAAAGACTTCTTTACATTATTTACATTCAGAGGTGGATAGGCTTTCAAATCATTAGATGGTGGAGAACTCACCACAGTGGCATAGTTTTGCTGAGTATATTTCTTCATATTTTCATCTATTTTCTGTTTTTTTATTGGACAATCTCTGGATATTGCTAAATGAAATCCACCACAATTAATACAAGTTATTTCTTCCACATCACATTCTTTATAAGAGTGATTTCCACCACATGAGGAGCACATCTGCTGAGGACTTCTGCAAACCTTGGCCGAGTGGTTAAACTTAAGACATTTAAAACATTGTAAGACTGGAGGTATATATTGATGTACAGGATAACGAAATAATTGAATGTAAGCATGTTGTGGCAATGTTGTAGTGGCAAAGGTTACGGCAACTGTGGTCAACGGGGTTAGTATGTTATCTATCTTTTTCATGAATCTTTTGATAGATATAACTTCGACATCGCACGTGATATTTTTATAAATTTCTTCGTTGGACATGTCTTTAGGTACATATTTTATAATACCTATTTTCTCAGTTAAGTGTGACGGTATGAATGCCTTCATTTTATTTTTTAATAAAAATTCATCCATTTTAAGAAAATAATTAGCTGGTATGGCTTTCCTAAAAGAGACTCCAATTTTGTGCGCATTGACACGGTGGACACCAGTAATGCCCTTAACATTTTCTGTAAATAGTTTCGTAAGTGATATCGGATTTCTGTTGCCTAGTTTTTCTTGTTCGGTTGATTGAACAAATACTGTGAAATCACCAGTACTGCTTTCTAGGAATTGTCTTTTATAATTGGGTTTGGTAAATATTTTGTACTTATCTTGCTGGTTGCTTGGGCTGGAGAAAACATTGTCGTATTTCCGTTTCTTTTTTCCGTCCCCAGGGTCCTCCCCATCACTAGGGGGGCCCATTTTGGTTTATTTTTAGTTTTCAGACGTTTATGATAGGAAAGGCAAGGAAAATTAACTTTTATTTAAATAGGAAATTTAAAGCTGCCGCTCAGGTCGACTTCCCGCCAAAAAGTCCGGCTTTGACATTTCATTTATTGTGTTGCCATAATAAACCTAACGCACCAAGTCAATAATTGGATATTCGCGATAGTCTTAATATATGCTAGATGTATTGTATTGTGTGTCAAGTCTGTTCTGAATAAATGTATTTTTTTTCTTTATTGATATACTATAATAATCCCAGCCCAGAATGAACATCAAACTCGAGTACGCGCTAGTAGTACCTAATACGCGTATTTCTAGATTACATATGACTTTACTTTTATTTATTATCCATCAAATTAATATAGCCGAAGAATAGAAATAAATATCCTAACGAATAGCTCGTTAGCATTTGACTCGACCAGTTTTGATAAATCGCCCGATTTATCAAAACTGGTCGAGTAGTATCACATCTCTGCTGGAGCAAGTCTAATAAAGATATAGGATTTAGGAAATATCAAAATAAAACTTATATTGAACAGAAACAGTAGAATTTATTTCTTTCACTTACATTCTATGTAAAAAACAATCATAATAATCTTAAGTCTTGGATGGAATTCATTTGGAAGAAAATCTGATTGCTCTAACAGCATCCTTTGCTTTCTTTACTGCTTCTTCTTTAATTCTATGTCGTTTCTCTTTTTCAGCTAAGCCAACAACTACGTCATGTTGTAATGCATTCTTAACATTAGCTTTAGCAAATAATTTACTTAACACATAATCATCATCATTTTTTTGTTTCTCCTTTTCTTTTTTACGTTTCGATTTTTTTACTTTTTTCACTGCTACTACATTTTCTACTTCAGTTTCTGGATCTAGAGAATGTTTTCTTTTATGTGGTTTTTTGGTTTCTTTTGCGGTAATAAGTTTATCTCTTTCAGGTGTTTTTTCTTTTATTGGCTTGTCTTTGCAAACATTATCTTCTGTGCTCGACTTTTCTGTATCATTTTCAGGACTTTCCTCTTTATCATGATCACTCTCTTCTGCATTTTCTTGATTTTTCAAAACATTTTTTATTAAATTCTCTTCATAATCCTTCTTCACATGCATATTTACTATATCTAATTCTGAGAGAATGTTTTCAAATGAAATATTAGTTACTTGATCATCAACTAAATTTACTTCAGGTACTTCAACTTTAGGTGGGTTTAGCAGTAACTCTCTTTTCTTTTTGTATTCTTCTCTGGGGTCTTTCTCATCTTTATTCTCTTCTTTATCCTTAGAAATCTTTTTGCTTATTTCTCTTGCCATCCTTTTCATTGCTTCTATTTTTTTCCCCGAAAATGAGGTATGCTCACTGGAATGTTCCTCATCATTCTTCTTACTTTTTAAACTATGATTAACATCTATTTTGGTATGTTTGAAAAGGGACGCAGTTTCAGTGTCACCATCACAGTTTACTTCCTCAAGAGTGAAAAGACCTTGCAGTGTACTAGTGGTCAACACATTCTTTTGGTTAGGGTCTATTAATATTTTGTTACTGAGAAAATGCTTGAAGATCTGTCTCTGGTATATCTTTTCTTCAATAGTTCCTGCTGATAGCAGTCTATAGACAGTAACATTTCTTTGCTGACCTATTCTCCAAGCTCTTTCCTTAGCTTGGTCATCAGTGGCTGGATTCCAATCAGGGTCATAAATTATCACTCTATCAGCACCTGTGAGATTAACTCCTAAACCTCCAACTCTAGTTGTTGCCAGAAACACTAAGTATTCAGAATTCTCATTAAATGTTTTAATCATATTCTGCCTCTGTCCAACATTCACTGAGCCATCCATTCGCAAATACTTAAAATCTTGAGCTTGTAAGTATTGTTCCAGCAAACACAGCATTCCTCTGGACTGAGAAAATATTAAGGCTCTGTGGCCTTGTTTTTGCCAAATTTTCAATAAAGAATTTACTACAGTCATTTTTCCTGACCTTTTGTAATTGCCAAATCTTTCTGGGTCTATGTCATCACAATCTTCATGAGCTTCATAGAGGTATAAATCAGGGTGATTACATATCTTTCTCAAAGTACATAAAGCAACTAATATCCTTGCTCTTAAAGGGTCCCCATATTTATTATCTTTGTCTAAAATGCTTCTTACAGTGCTACCAGTGAGATAACCCATATACAGATCTTTTTGTTCCTGGCTTAAAGCACAGAATAAAACCTGCTCATTCTTCTCTGGTAGTTTTATATGACTCTGAACTTCAGCCTTTGTTCGTCTTAACATGTAAGGTGTAATAATTAATTTCAAGGCCTTTGCAATTTCTAGAGCAGTTGCTTCTTGATATTCAGTAGCATTAGCATATCCTCCCTGAGTAATAGGCATTGCAAAATGGTCCATGAATGCTGTATAAGTGCCCAAGAGTCCTGGCCTCATAAAGTCAAACAAAGACCAAAGTTCCTGCAAGCTGTTCTGCATGGGGGAACCTGTAATTAGTATTTTATGAGGAGTTTGAAACTTTTTTACAAGCTTGCTGACTTGGGTGTCAGGATTCCTTATTTTGTGACCCTCATCTAATATAATGTAATGCCATTTACGGGCTGTTAGATCTTTAGAGTACTTTACAACACCAGCATAAGTGATTAACAGGATTCCATGTGCAGTGTGTAGGTCTCTAATCAGTTGATTATGATTTCCTGAATGAGAACCAGTGTGGTGAAGAACAGCTACTCTTAAATTTGGGCACCAGAAGTGAAAATGAGATACCCACTGGTAAATAACTGTAGCTGGGGCAACAATTATGGCTGGCCCAAGACCTCCCCAAGAACCTAAGTTACTTTTAGATAAACCTGCCAGAAATGCAATTATCTGAATTGTTTTTCCTAAACCCATTTCATCTCCCAACAGTCCTCCGGATTCTACCTGGTGTAGTTCCCACAACCACTTGACTCCAATCTTTTGGAACTTATATAGCTGCCTCCAAATATAGTTAGGAATACACAACCCATTCTGCAGTTCATGGAGTTCTTCTGGGTCTGTGTTACCCTCCAATACATATTGCACATCGGCTGTCATACTTTCACCATCATAGTTACTTGATTTAGCTGCTGCCAAATTTTTCTTCCAGGTTTCAATCCTCTCGGTGTACCTAGCTGTGTCACCATCATCAACAGTCCTCTTTAAGTTGTGTTTTGTCCGAGCACTGGCGGTAGAGGTGGAGGGTCCAGCAGCTATAATAACATCATCATCAGTCTCACCTTCGGAAGGTAAGTACTCATCGTCAGAATCTTTCTCTGAAGAAATTGTGGATGTCGTCTTTCTGGAAGTGGTTGGTACTAGTGTATCCTTGACTGCTTCCTTTGGAGATTGTTTTCCAAACTGTTTCGATTGTTTTTTAGATATAAATTCCGCAGCATCCTTACTTTTTTGTGATACATTATTATTTTTACTTTTGATTACAACTCTTTGTTGCGCAAGTGCCAGTTGGTTCTCTAAATATTTGTTAATATCAACCATTTTAGATAAAGGCTCGTTTTTTTGTGATTATTTTAAATTACACAAAACATATTTAATACACGAAATAAAATAACAAGTTCAGACGTGCACCGACTAGTTTGACATTTCGTTCACGTTGACATTGACACTAGGTATTACATTTCTGAAGAAGTGAAGACATATTTGAATTTATATTATATTTAGAAGTTTGTTTTTATATTATATTTAATTTACTAATTACTAGTCAGATAGAAAACGTAAAGCTCAGGTAGTTTTTAAAATATGATTTGTGAGTAAAAGTGATTGTACATTTTACAAAAAAAAATAAAAACATTTATACGACATCAGAAATCAAAATATTTGAAAAAGGAATGACAGCCGCTTTTAGTTCTTCTTCCTGACATAAAATTATTTGTGAGATTTCTAACTTCATAAACTGCTACATTATGTCAATGTCAATAAGCCGTTGCATTGTCAAATAAAGTTATTAAATTGCACGTGTGGATAGAACAATCTAATATGTCTTTATTAGTTAAATATTGTAGCAGTCAATAAACTTGTGCTGTCTAAAAGCTTAATTACTTATTACCTGTGTTGAATTATATCGTTTACTTGAAAAGGGTACTTTTTTGGTGATTTCATAACCTCGTGCAATATTTGTATAATTCATTGAAAATGCAGAAAATAAAAAGAAAATTGAATGAAGACGATGCTAGTTTATCTAAGAAGAAGAAGGTGAACTCGGACAATGTTGAAGGAAAACCAGCGCAAGGCGGAAATGCGAGAAACAATAATTTCAAGAAGGATAGTGAGAAAGGTCCAAATAAGTTTGGAAAGCCGAAATTCAACAAAGACGTGAAGGGAAAGCCAAGTTTTGGGAAAGATCAAAGCAAAGGATTTAAGGGTAAGCCGAACTTTGGCAAAGACGCCAAGGGGAAACCCAACTTCAGCAAAGATGGCAAGGGGAAGCCAAATTTTACGAAAGATCAAACCAATGGAGAGAAGCCGAAGTGGTCTGAGATGAAAAAAGAGAAGAAAGAATTGAGATTAGTCAGACGCAAGGCTAAGGCCACTGCTGAAGTGTATGAGGTGTCACATAAGGCTAAACTCTTGGCTGCACAGATTCAAAGGTAACCTGAAAGTCAATTTGTAATGTTAAACCATAAAGAAACTAACCTAATTCATGCAGCGGTTTAGGTGTACAAAGCTAACAACAAGAGGCAGACAAATAGTTACTTTGGTCTTTTTTTTTTGTATATCAATTGTATTTTTTATGTTAATTGACTAAGTATTATTTATTTATTAATATTAGTGTGAAAAATTAAAGAGCAGTGGTGTCCTAATGGTATTGGCTGTTGGTCAGACTTAAAAGATATAGGCTGTAGGTTCAAACCCCACCAGACTCTTTACTTTGTGTAAAACCAGCATGCCCTAGAAGCAGAAGACATGTGGTTCTTTGAAGACATGTGGTATCTACCAACCTGCACTGGGCCCGCACTAGTTTACAATTATTTTAATAATGATTGTAAACTAGTGCTTGACTACAATCCCGACCCCGATTATGACCTACCCCTCTCACTGAGAGGAGGCCTGTGTAATATTAGTCAGGATTCATTGCTTGAACAACTATACAACTGGCATAAAATATCTCTATACCCTTATACCGAAGTTGAGTCACTGAGGCTCGATAGTTAATTATAATTATATCTCTATAGCCTTAGTTAATTGTCATTATATCTCTATAGCCTTATACCGAAGTTGAGTCACTGAGGCTCAGTAGTTAATTTTAACTGTATTTGTTTAGACCCAGTTACAACTAATTAGCTAATGTATAGATGTCAAACAATTGGAGATATTTAATTTGTCCAGTTGATTTTAGAAGCAGATTTTTCTCTTTTACTTTATTTCATTCCTTTTCTATTTATATCATTCATTTTATTTATATAAACAGAAAAAATAATTATGCAATCATTTATAAATTTATTAATATTTAATTAATAGTAATGATCATAACAATTAGTCAGATAGGCAAAAGCTCCATGTAAAATAACAGTATTCAGCAGAATCCGGATAGACTGGAATACAAGTCAAAGATAGTTGTGAAAATGACTGGTCAATTGATGAAATAAGCATTTTTTAGCATTAGACCAAAAAAATCACTTCTTGTGCTGCTTCTGTGCATGGTGGACATTGAATTTGTTGTGATGGATTATGCATGTTTGTGCAGTTTGCTAGAGCATCATTTCTCCACATCCCCGCCTCACTCCTTCCATATTGTGCACATTCATTGCAAATTTTTTAAACTCAATGATTTTTTCGTGTCATTTTGCCTGATAGGTGACAGCATACCTTATCAATCCTTAATATTTTTCAGGAAAGTTGTAAAACAAGACTTCAGGATAAACTCTTGCAAAGAGCTCCACTGTCTGCTAAAAGGTCACTACAAATCCATTGCCCTCACACATGACCTCAGCAGAGTCATTCAGGTTCTACTCAAGTATGGCCCTGATGACATTAAAAATGAAATAACCGAAGAATTGTTAGACTTGATGGTTCAAATGGTCCAGTCAAAGTATGGACAACATGCGGTAAAACGCATATTGAAGTATGGTACCGAGTTTATACGGCATGAAGTTCTAAAGAAGTTCTTTGGCCACATTGTGTCTATAGCAACTCATGCGATAAGTGCACCAGTGTTGGATTATGCTTACAGTGAATTTGCTACAAAGAAAGAAAAGTGCCATATGCAACAGGAGTTCTATGGGGATATTTATAAGAATGTGAGTTGATTTACTTTGATTAAAATAGAAAATATTTTTAATAGATATTTATAAAGGGAAGCATTATTTATTATGATTTTGCTAACAATGTCAACGCATTGAAAGACATTGAACAAGACACAATAGCACTGCCATTATTATTACATTGCTGGACCCCCTTAACCCCCGATAAGTGTCCCGCAAAGTGGTAATAAACCATAGTTGGTTATTATCCCTTCAGGACATAAAAACACAGTATACGCATATCAAATTAAAGACTATCACTTTTTGTATCCTGTCCTTTATGACGTGTAAATGACAAATTGTTTGTAGCGGTTATGTCTTTTACTTTGGTTTGAATTTTTTTTTTTTCGTTTTAGACTAAAGATGACAAAGTGAAGACAATCAGTGACACATACAAGGACAGTCCTGAGATGAGAACTGCCGTACTGCAAGCCTGTAAGGCTAACATACAGAAGATCCTGGACAAAAATCTACATGATGGAGAGTAAGTATTTTATATAACAGAACAGTTTTATCTTAATATGAATCAATCAGAAAATTTACATAATAGAAAAGTTTCACTTCCTTGCATTCTATCAATGGCTCTAACCACCTGGATTGAATAAGGCGCTGGACACACGAAAAGAAGTAAGACGCAGATGGGGCGCGGACATACAACAGACGGGCGCCCCGTCTCTTCTGTGTAGCTACCATGAGTTTTCATTATGAGATTCCATCATCGATATCGAGCGCGTTTTGCGCTCTCATTGGTTGAAAGTTCTTACAACCTTGAAGCGGGCCAATCATGAGTTCAAACACGCTTGATATCGACGATCGAGTCTCGTAATGAAAACTCATGGTAGCTACACTGTATGTTTTGCGTCGCGACGCTTCTATTCATTTCTATATATATATATGAAAGGGACGCGTTAAAGACAAATGTCCGTGCCACGCTTCCGTCTTATGTCTTTTCTGTGTGTCCAATGCCTAATGCTAGTCTAGCTTATGACGCAGAACAGTTTCCGCGGCCGCCGGGCGCGGTGTCATAATCTCGACATTCCTATAAACAGCAAAAAATTGTTTTGCTCAATAATAGTAGGATTTTTATTTACCAAACTGATTACTACATTTTGTACTTTAACCTTATGGGAGGATGCCAATGTTCTTTGCTTCAAAAAAAAAAAAAAATATACAAGAGTCTCAATAACGGTCTGTTTGTTATAGGAATCATCCATAATTCCATAGTAAATTTATACTGAATGGTTTTGGTTATCAACAATTATTTCAATTTTTGCATGTCATCTTCAATAATAATAAAAAAATACTAAAATAAAAACAAACATTCTAGGTTATTCCACTCAGTTCTTTACGAATACATCCGCGAATGCAGCGCAGAAGATCGCGCGGAACTGATCACCACACTCAGCCCGCTCATAGTGCCGCTCAGCAACTCTCTGCCAGGCGTAAACGCAGCCTCTATCTGTGTGTGGCAAGGCACTAATAAGGATAAAAAGGTGAGAATAATAAGGATCCGGGTTGTACAAATACATCGATAAAACACCTGAGAACACATAACAACAACAAGTGCTGATGCGCGTATGACGTCATCGTGACATTAGCCATTCCGGATCCGTTCACAATATTTTTTTTTGGTTCATTTCTTTCCGTTCGGGCGAATGGAAAAGGCAAAGGCATAGTACGCCATACAGCCAAGTCTTCAGTAATTTTTTTTCTTCATTAAATATCTATCCTAATTTATCCTAGCTTAACTTAACCTAAACTAACTCCTTTCGTTTTACGCGTTTGGACGATAAGGAGCGGTTTAGCGTAAAGATATGATGAGGCCACTATGCTACAATATTTCACTGTTCTTTTTGAATTATTCACTGAATTCACTTTTTACTACATAAATCACGCGTTTTTATTTAGTAAACGACACTATAAATAATTTTAAAAGTCCAATGAAAAATGAGCGTGACACTCATCTTGACATTCCCGCCAAAAACCCCGTTCACAATATGTGGTGCGAGATACAAAAAGTCAAACATATTTTTGTGTTTTTGGATATATGTATTATTTGTTATCATTTTTATTAAACCTCATGTAAATGACATAAAGAACCCTCATTTTATGCATTTAAAGCAAATAATCACAAAAAAATTCATACTGTCAAATAGCCTAATCTTAATTTGAAGTATGAACGACAGCAGAAGAATAATTATGTAACAGACTATCAGTAGGAATGGGTTTCTTTTTGACAGTTATTCAGCTTTCATTGCGTTATTATGGCACGCCGTCGCGGTTCGGCCATGTTGGTGTTCCTCATAGCGCTTATTATATTGCCCACACTTCATTGGACACAAACTAAAACTGGTCCAACTATTAGGCTGGTGTCTATTGACATAATAGACCTATTTGAAGTAATTTTCACAGACACCTGCTGTGGTAAATGTTGATTGATGACGAGAGGGTTTCATTCTGACAGTTCATCCATGTTCATTGCACTATTTACATTGTTAAGCAGACTTAGGTGAGTATTACAGAACGTCACTCAAAACTCAAGCTCTACTTAAGTCTCGTTTCAAGCCATTTGATTGGTTGAAACTAGTTTTAAGTAAAGCTTAAGTAGAGATCAATGCTTGAGTTTCCTTCTGGAATACGGACCTAATTATTCGAACCTATGAACCATAATCATACTATCGGGCTGAGCTACTTGCAGGCAGTTTAAAGGTGCCTGTAAATAGTTTGAATGAAATAAACACTTCAAGTAAACAAAGTTTGTTACACAGTAAAGTAGTTCAGTAAATGGAGGCTATGTTAAAAGTTCTAACATAAACTGAATTTCTTTAACTTGCAGACTATATTGAAGGTAGTGAAAGAACACGCAGTAGCACTTAGTAAGCACAAGACTGGATACCGGTTGCTGATCGCCATCTTTGATTCCGTTGACGACACGGTGCTCGTGAGGAAAGCGATTGTATCAACATTAGCTAGCAATTTGAAGGATATTGCCAAAGACCATTGGGGTAACATGGTGAGTTTTTATTTTAAGCATTTTTATTTGATTGTCGTTAAGTTCAGTGCATCGTTTACTTTCTATTTTATTAAGGAAAGGACAGAAGATAATATGTATAGCGATTCGTCGTGTTCCTGCATGATGTCTGGTGAAGCCGTACGGAGGACGGGTTTGAGCAGTTTGTTGCGATGTGTGGCGGGTACGATGCGCCAAAAGTTGTTATGACGGGAGTTTGGTCGTGGAGAGTCTCCAGATCAATCTCCCTCTAGCGCAGCATCGTTTGGTCGTGGGTTTGACGTTGCATCACCTCGCTCAACTGCCGTCATCCTTCCTATTCCTAAGTTTTTTAAATGATTAGGCTTAATAAACTAGTGCGCTTTACCATCAACGATTGCATCACTGCTTGCCATCAGGCGGGATTGCAGTCAAGCACTAGTTTATAATTATTAAAAAAAAAAAAAAACATAATATGTCGGTTTAGAACTGTCAAATTAGTGCACTCCTGACGTAAACTTGCGTATTTTTAGTCGCCATGTCTATAATCGCGTCTAAACTGTCTATGGAGTATTTTAATTTGACAGGATTGAACTAAAATGTTATCTTTTATCCTTTTATTAATCAAATGGAAAGAAAAAGTCAAAAGATACGCTTAACTTAAATTTAGTTTAGTGTGTGAACAACAGAATCGGCGTCAATATACTAAGTAGGAAGTATGTATGTTCACTTGGTCCCTTGAATTTAGGGTTGCCATCTCTAAAATTTGGAAAACAGGACAAGACGCGTGAAAACCCCGGATTTTAGAGTCCGAAAGCCGGACATATCAACAAGATCTTTTAAACATATTCAACGAACAAACGGCGGACGGCAGGGGTGGGGGAACGATGAATATACTTGGTTCGACGGTTGATCGTGGTGTGCAAGCATAGTGCGTGTCTCGCGGGCCGCCCTAATTTTTTTTTTTTTTAACTCTGTCTACAAATGAAACCTTCCCCGGACGCTCCCCGGATGCCCTCTAAACTAGGACAAATCCGGGAAAACCAGGACAGATGGCAACCCTACTTGAATTAAAAAGCTTGTTGAATATACCAACAATTTTTTTTTATGTTATAAACTAGTGTTTGGCCGCGATCCCGCCTGATGGTAAATAAAATCACTTTAATAGAATCAAAAACGGCAGATCATTTAATGTCCATTTACTTTCAGACATTACACTGGCTAGTAAAACCTAAAGATTCAGGGGCGTTCCACCCGAGTTTCATTAAATTCCTTGAAGAGGGCGCCAAAAGCGGTACGTCCAAAAAAGATGCCGAGCTCCGAGTGTCCGAACTTAGAGAAGCGATCCTGCCCGCTTTGAAGAAGGACATGGAAGAAGACCCTGCGTTTTACCTTAGTAGCAAGACGAATATGCTGTTGACTGTTGCTCTTCTGTCAATAGGTATGTATAAAACTAATTTTAGAAATACGATACAAACTTTCATCTTAGGTAGCCCGTCCAATACGTCTACAGTTTTCGCTTAAAATGAAGTCGCCCTAATGCTATCGGTTATAAGGGGTATTATTGTCCACAATAGATTAAAGCTAACTTACCTTACCTTAAAGGTATCTTTAACTTAGCTGCTACTTTGACGACACGATTGGTGCAGTGGTTGAGCAATCGACTGCTGCGTCACGGGTTCGACTCCCGTTTGGAACAAATATTTGTATAGCCTACAATTAGTTGTTCCGGGTCTGGCTGTTGGCGTATGTGAGTTTATACAGAGTGGTGCTGACAATACGACAATAAATTAAACATCGTCATCATTCCGTTCGCAATTTTATGCGAATTAGTTTGTTTGAGATTTTCTTTTTTTTTATTTTTGGTGCTAGTTAGTTTTTTTTATGGTTTAGGGTTTGGTCCTATGAACCAGCATTGTTTGTGTTTTCATTTATTGTCGTATTGTCAGCACCACTCTGTATGTTTGTAAACGCACCCATGATACAGGAGAAATTCCAAATTAGGGGCAACGCTTTATAAAAGAAAAAAAATACATATGCTGAGAAATCTTGATAAGTTATCAGAACCAGTTTTGATAATCCATACTAATATTATAAATGCGAAAGTAACTCTGTCTGTCTGTTACGCTTTCCCGCTTAAACCTCTCAACCGATTTTGATGAAATTTGGCACAGACAATCTTTAGACCCTGAGAAAGAATATAGGCTACCTTTTATCCCGGATAAATTTGATGTTCCCGAGGGAAATCTAAAAAGCGCGATATAACCGAACTCCACGCGGGCGAAGCCACGGGCGGAAAGCTAGTATTCTATATATTAAAAATAATATAACAACAAAAAACGTCTAGAAAAAATAACATTGTCATTTACAGATTCAACTAAAGAAATCCTACAAAGCTTAGCTAAGGTGATCTGCCAGCCTGAGTGGCACATCACTGCCGATGGCAAAGATCTACTGGCTGTGGAAGACGCAGGTATTCACATGTGTCTCAAGAAGCTGGCAATACTGGACAAAGACAAGGATGGCAACACTTTGGGTGAGGCCATTGCTGATCATTTGGAGGACGAAACTGTAAGTGCCATATTTTACGTTTATTTTTTTTTATATTAGTGGCTTATTAATAGTGTTATATTAGTGGCTTATTAATAGTGTTATATTAGTGGCTTATTAATAGTGTTATATTAGTGGCTTATTAATAGTGTTATATTAGTGGCTTATTATTGCTATATAAGACCTCTAATGTACACTTAGTAAGCAAATAAATACTTGAGTCGAATATTCCGTTTATCTACTCCAAAAACCCGCACTAAAGTGGATACGCGTAAACGATTCTCCGAGAACCTACTCTAGGACTACTTTGAATAATCGAAATTACAATCCACACATACAAATTGATTCCTAAAACTTAAATGGTGGCTCGGTGAGACTTCTAAGTACTGTCCACTTGTCCAGTATTAAAATTGTGTGGTTCTATAAAAAGATTCATAATGTACCAAAAGTGAGTGAACTTTAACATAGCGAAAGACATTTTGGTTCAGTATAGTGGACGCTCCAGTGCGAATCAATGGCTGTAATATACACATACACCATCGAAAGTCAACCTTTTCTTTCGTCATTCTTATGTCTCCTATATACTTTTTCCAGATCAAACTATGGCTGCCAACCAACAGGGGGTGTTTCTTCCTTCTAAAACTAATTGAAAACAACGAAAGTGCCGTTGCGAGTGCTTTGAAAAAGAAAATTAAGCCGCATATAAATATCTTAAAACAGCAGACGTCGGAAGGCGCTAAACATTTGTTACAAATAGTACAGAAAAAATAAACTTCTTTTTACTCTATTTGCTTTTTCTTTGTTATCCTATGTTGGCTCACTGTAGGATAAATGTCTTCCACCCTGTTTTCTATCCACTTCTATTCTTTGCTTGGGCTGATAATACAATATTGAAAGAAAACCCCGTCCGACCCATAAGGATAATAAAGGTTAGGCAATCACATGACCAAATAAAATTTGAAATTTTGCATAATCATCATAGTAACAATACTAATTTTGAAACTCTTTTTTTTCCGCGAATTTACGCTAACTTCCCCAAAATTTGGTGTTTTAAAAAAAATTACAACACCATTTTAGGCGGTATAACTGTCGGCTTTCATTTCATTATTTTGTTAGATTCTTTATTTCTTTGGCGGCGTCGCGCATGAGCTTTGTCGGCGACGTAAAAGAAATAGGTAATTAGAGATGCACTATTTTTTGCGCAATAACATTTATTTTATCGCTATTAATCGAAAAAGTTTTACAAATATTTTAACGGTCCCATCGATATTGAGACAGAAACTGAAATTAAAGCTTTGGCATGATTTTCATTTACAGCAGTGTACCTAGCTAATTTGAGTTTTGTAAAAGTTCTAAACCATTCCATGCGATGTTGAATCGAGAATGAGAAACTACAATACTAAATCGATACCAAAAATAGACGAGTAAATCGTATCGATAAATCAATATTTTGATTACTTACACTTCTCTATTTACTCAAAGCATGCCGCGAGGCCAGCCATAGGTACCTATTTTTATAACATAAAAATCATTTTTACTTTAAAAATTATCAGTTGCGCGTAAACATTGCTTCCGTGTAGACTATTCGTGTATTGTGTGATCATGTCGTTTTCTAACGTAGAGTAATGTAATATGCTGATGGAAGGTAGTAACTGCAATTAGCTGTGGTGTGATCAGGTGTTGGACGATATGGATGTGGCTACTTATCGGTCAATGTGGTTCCAGCATGACGGTGCCCCAACATATTTTTGCCGACCTATACGTGAGTACCTCTATTATCAGTTCGGGGACCATTGGATTGGTAGGGGTGGACCAACCACTTGATTTTTATTTGTGTGCATGTCCGTGCTAATCTTGTGCGACGGTGCTAGGCCTGTATCGTTCTTAGTGAACGAAATATGGAACAACATCTCCGTCCCAGCCATTGTGCTCACCGAATGAAATGATACATTCAGAGAGTCAGACGACCATCCTACTTAAAAAAAAGTTCTTTTCACGAGCTGCCTAAGTATCATTGTTTCTTTCGAGAGTCGATAAACGTGGATAAACTACCTATACCTACATGCATGAGGTCATGACCTGTGTCTGTGTTGCCATGAAATTACCTATTTATTTTACTTAAGTTATTTATTTTTTAACCTTTTGAACGCCCATCTATATAACACGCGATGTGTCCTCCTGCGCCACGCTACAAATGTATAACGTATCTATAGTAAAACATATGGATGGGATTAATGTCCTATCGACAAATAATATTATCATTTGAAATTAATGTTTACTCGCCAATTTACGAAGCTAAAATAAAAACTGTAACTGATTTTGATATTTTATTTTTTTCATAAAAAAAAAAAATCAATATGAAAACTTGGATATATTCCCCATTATAAAGAAAAGAATTTTAAATTTATTAGACGTGTGTTCTAGAAGGCACATCCCTATTTGTCTTCGAATGTAATCCTTCTACTTCATATCAAGTAGTTGGCGCTCGTGGCACGTCAAAATCCTTCCGGATATAAGGATGTCTAGATTTCTATGGTATTTATTTTTATATTCACTGTGGTCGAGTTACACGTGCTGTTAAACTCAAGCGATTCCTGCATAATTTATTTCGTTTACTTACAAGAAATACAATTAATAGAAGCTAAATACCTGATTTTCTACGTTTTTTTTTTTTTATTATAATGGAGGGTAAATGTCTGTTTTACACAGATGTTACAGACCTTTTTTTAATGGTGTCGCAAAATCTATGAGCAAAATACTCGCAATTATTTTTCTGGTTTGTAGAAACTAATAGAAAACGGAAGAAACTTCCTGAAACGGAAATTGACGACTTAACGGAATGTCAAGACGACGATCTATTTCAAAATTCTGTTTCAGACTTGAACAACTCTCAATAATTCGTCATATTCACAGTCACAATTTTTTTTTGTAAGAACACGTGTGCCAACTCATGATGTAAACATTGTACTACACTAAAATGCAGAAAGTCGCTATGACCTTGAAACCCGTCCGCTTATAACGTCACAGATTTACTTCTATACAAGTCGGTGGCGCGTGTGGACTGACAACTAACTTTGTAGGGATGGGTTTTTCAAACGGTGTTTCACTATCGACAATAATTAGAAAATCTATTTATTCTTCATTTAGGTTAATAAAATCTAGTTTATAGTGTACAATATTTACAAAATATTAATTATTTACGTCGTTTTCTTGAAATAATAGTATTTATGATCATTTCGACGAAATGAAATTTAACGAAGTCTTCATCGTGTCCCATCACTGGCTTCCTTGATATCAAGTAATTGGCGCTGGAGGCATTAAAATATTTTCTGGCGTTTTTTTTTTTTCTATTGAAAATAAAACAAATAAGAACTTATTTTGTGTGAAAAAGTTAAAAATATGGCTGATAACAGGGCAAATTTCCGTAAAAACAAAATAAAAGGTCTTTTAAAAGTCGTAAATTTATTTTATACTGTGATTACTTCTAATCAAGTAGTGGCGCTAAGGGAACGAAAATCTCGAACTTGTATAGAAGTGATTGGCGTTCAAAAGGTTAATTTTATTTATTATTTTTTATATTTTTGTATTTTAGAATAACGATCTCATTTTCTTAGTATACTTATTTTTGGTGCCATCTTCCTTATTTCATAGATGTTATTCCATTTTTATAAAACTTTTATATTATTTTTTGATAATTTATGACGCTTAAATAAAGCAATGAAGTATAGACATGCATTTTATTTAACCGGATTTTAATATCTTATATTAGATCCCAAAATAATCGCAATAATATATTAGCGGTCTCTGTGACCGCACGTAGGTGGTTAAAGGACAGAAATAGGTGCTAGGTGGTTAAGAGTTAAGTTATTTATTTTTAAGGGATATTTTTTTTTTAAATGTTTTGTAGGCATTAGTAGAATCAGTTATCGATACCTAACAATACCTTCACGGGTCGGACAAGGTTTTCTTTACATATTGTATATGGAGTCCACGAATATACGTTATTTTTTCTTTAGACGAAACCTGAATATAGTTTGTTCAGAATGAGCAACTGAATGGATTCCAAAAATTTTTACAGCATGTTAAATTTTTTCCCAATTGGATTTTAAAAATGTTGCAGTGTGGTTACCGAGCGCACTTTAGAGTTCACAGTGGATCATAGTGTCCTAGGGTCTCCGCCACGAAACGCCTATTTTTTAGGGACAACCAGGTAACATAACAAGCTCATAATTTTGTGATTTTAAGATATGTTTTTGTTTTGTACATAAAAATACTGGACACGTATTTCGGGTTTCGCATTTAGATACGAAAATAACGTTGTATAATATTATGTGGATTGTTCTTAATAATTTTAATAAATACATTCTTGTGGAAATTTCACCTTGAATGAATGTTTTTTTGGGATGGAAAGCTATCATATACAACGTGTAACGTAAAGGGTATATACACACCAAGGATATGGCATCTTTACATGAATCAAACGATATTGGAATGGTTTTTTAATCCTATATCTTTATGTTAGGAAGTTATGAGAAAAAACACCGCCTGTGATAGGCTACTACCATACTAGGCGCACAGAATTATTGAAGGCATTTATCGTGATTTTGGCAAGTAAAGTGACGTGTAACGAGTTGTTATTAACGTATGTAGTGTGGTGACACGTTTTTTATGATTAGAATTTAAGAAACACACGAAACCGAAAATTTGGTATCAATATTTTGAGTATTTTATTTTGAGTTGAAACCCTTCCGATATCGTTTGATATCATGTAAAGATGCCATGCCCTTGGTATGTATATACCCTTTATGTTACACCTTGTATAATCATATGAGTTCTACCGCTGTAGGCGAAGCGGCAGGGCTTGTCGGTTGGGCGTGTATTGACTATAAACTGATCTCTCTTTCGAACATAACTGGGAATGAGTGTATCCCAGCTTTCTTCAAATAAAATCAATAAGTGTATCTATCTGTATTTCTGCTAGCGCACTTTTAAATGCACTGAACCACAAACATTGTTGAGTAAAAAACAAAAATATTTAAAAAAAAGTTTTGGACTATCTCAAATAGCATAAAATAAAACCAATGTTAATTTATGGAAGTATTGTATCTTTTAATACAAATTATTTTCTATATACACATTAAATAGATCACAAATGATTACAACATAGTTATTAAAGAAGTATTCTGCGTCCATTTCTAAGCAGATCAAAATATACCCGTCTATGTTTTTAAATAACTGGGGCTCTTATGAGCGATAATAATATAATTTATTAGTAGGATTTATTACAACTAAGCATTATAATTAGGGTGCGGCGCATGTAACGCAGGGTTTACGCAGCGTATACGCTCGAAGAACGTCTACGCTAGATACGACGAATGCCTGAAGCCACAGCAGATTCTTTAAAGCCATTATTTCAAAATATTCTAAGCCGAAATTAGCAGCCGTGTCGAAAAAAATGAACATTAATATTATTACCAAAATTCTTCTAATAATTACTTTGTGCGGCCCAGACAATAATTTTGTTTAATCAACTGTATACTTTTTTTTTTATTGCCAAAACTCGCTCTCAATAATAAAATTTGTATCCTGACACGCGTGGCAAACCGTCTTTCCGAATATGTAAAGAAAACCCTGTCCGATCCGTGAAGGTATTGTTAGGTATCGATAACTGATTCTAATAATGGATACAAAGACGGCCTAAACTTTAAAAAAAAAAAATCCACCTAAAAAACAAATATTATTTCGCAAAAAGAGGTAAGTAACTTAATACATGTGCGGTAATAACCCTTCCGCGGGCGGCGGCGGGGGCAGGGCACGCCGCACCTGTGACGTGGCCGCGTCGTTATTCGCTCATAATAATACCGGTGTTGTCACTTTTTTAAAAATTACCAATTTTCGGGGAAATTGGAATTAATACCCGGGAAAAAAAGATTATTTCAAAATTCATTAGTATTGTTACTATGAAGATTATGTAAAATTTTATATTATATTTGGTCAAGTGTTTACCTAACCTTTAATATCCTTATGGGTCGGACAGGGTTTTCTTTACATATTGTATAATTCATTATTATTAGTCAATTTTACATATTTAAGTATGTAGTTACAAAATCATTTCAAATTTTGATTAATAAATCAATATTATCAAGTGCAGTGTAAATTATCTAGTGTTACAATAAGGGACAATGCCGCTTATACATCTTCGACACTTCGAACAAACCGTCAGATTGAATGTTTAATCAATCCGGGCAGTACCGAACAGTGCAGGTGTTTAAAACATTGCAAACAAATCATGCCATATGTAGAAACAGGAGTAAAACTTGGCTAGCAAACTAGAACGAGTCATTATAAAAGATCGAATGTTGGCAGGTAACCTGTCTACCTCTTATTACTGAGATTTATTCTTACCATGGGAAATCACCAAATCATCTCATCCGCTCCGAGCGAATTGGAAGGGCCTTTCAAACTTTCACTGACTCGTAACCCACCCGTGTTCCTTCTTTTGCTTGTGCGCCAGGTGTCACAGGATCTCTTTCTAACAACTTGGAATGAGGATCGGTCCTCGTGGGCCCTTTCAGGATGTGATGACATAACTTTCAGTCGCGCGTGGAACACAAAGCAGTGTCGACCCGAGCCTAGTCTTTGACGCCCGCAAGCCCGGGTCTATTGTAGCCGGGAGCTGGATGCCGTGTCCCGACCGGAGCATCTCCTGCGTCGACTAGGGCCGTGAAGGCGCAGAAATTGCCTCTCCATCACACGCTCCGCCTCCTTTGCGAGCATTGCTGCGCTCAGTACCAGGACCGTTTCTTCCCGCCTTATCCGATACAGGAAACTCCCGAAATAATCGTGTCCTCACCAGTGTCAGGCGGAAGGTGAGGGTGCCATGGCGCTTTTCTAGCCTTATCTATTCACACCATTACAACACTACGTACTACCTCCTGTGTGTGTCTGTGTGTCGATTCCATACCTCAGAAACATTCTAATGCCGCATCGGGCTGGCGAATATTGTTGTATAAGTCATTGGTGTCCAAGATATACTAGAAAGTACATATAGTGGTCAACTTATCTTACCTTAATTACAATACAATATTGATCACCGAGTGTAATTTCATAACCCTAGAATTTACAAGATTTTAACCTACATGTAAATATTATCCCCTCTATTCACAAACGTTACTTAAAGTTAACCAGTGATTAGCGATTGTTTAACCATAGATTTTTGACGTTTTAACGTCATATAAGTTTAATCATCCTTTATGATAACACACACAGTGTTTAAGTTGTTTATTCATAACGATTACTAAAGTCAAAAATGTATGGTTAAACAGTCGCTAATCATTAGTTAACTTTAAGCAATGTTTATGTATAAAACGGAATAAGTCTACTGATCAAGCCATTCTTTAGTCCAAAGTTTTCCTATTCTTTTATCAGTAACTTTATTTACTATATCCAATGTCCTCTCCAGCAAGTCTTCTTGGATCGAGTCAATTGATCTGAAAGAGAAATAAAGAACACTGTCTGGGTGATTTTTACGACGCTAATTTGCGGTAGTTATATGGCGTCACGGCGCTTTATATAGATCAGCTGATCGAACATTCCAGATTCGTCTATGTAGACGTAATAATAATAGCGCATGACTTCGAGTACATTCAGTAGGTACCTACGGTATTTCCCGGAAATGAGTTTCTAGAAATTTCGATATCGTCACTTCGTTGACAAAATTTTTGAGACCTGTACCATTCAATAGGTCACCTTAGGTCTAGCAATGCGTTTTTATACGGCACCTCAACAATGTTGTCTAGACATTGTTATAGGGCTTAAAAGTTACGCACTGCATGTCACGCGATATTGAACCTTATGCCATCGACATAAGGTGCATTCGGAACAATATCATAGGGTTATTGAACTTAAATTACTAACCTGTTAGCGTCCAGTACATCCCAGTTATCTTCTCTCAACAAGGAATATGTTTCCATCACTTTCATCTGGAAATTCAGTACTTCATACCTGTGTGGAAAATAATATTGAAATAACTGCCAACATTATGGATAATAATAGGCCGGTGTATATCTACTTTCCATTGAATATACAAAATGTAGTTCCAAATTGATAAACTTAGTTTATCGCAGAGTGACTGACCTTTCCATGCCAAATCCGTTTCTTTGTTTGATTGAGTCAGCCGGCATCGTAAGAAAGAAAACTTTATCTGGTTTTGGTAGACCTACATCTGGAGATTTGCACCAATTCAAGTCTAAACCTGGAACAATGATATTTGAATAACTACAAAAACTCATAATCAAAATACGCGCTTTATTATTAATCTTTAGTATGACCACACACACGATTTCATACATAAGAACAGATGTAGGTACAATATAATATGAAGAAATATCTACACAAATCCATTAACATCATGTCACCCTGTCTCCTAAACTGTATTCCTGTATCTTAGGGGACAGTGTTGTTGAATAGAGGACGGCTAGTCATGTAGGTATAACAACGTACGATATGTAACACAATGTGTGTGCGTGTGTTTGAGTGTAGTATAAGTATATTAAGTATGTGTAAGCCATGTGCGTTGCTTCGCCGAGCCATACGAGCTCTATCTTATTCGGGGCTCCCCCGTACATTTGTCCGGTCCGCTCTCTGTATGTCCTCGGTTATTTGGGGGACTTTTTGTACGCAGTACTTTTAATACCTCGTTTGCGTTACTCGATACAGTTGTAAGCGATCTGTTTTAGCGGACAAAAATCCCTCGTAAGCGCAAGCTATATGAGTGGTGAGTATTAATGTGGCGTTGTAGAGTCAACCTAAAATAATATTCGGTAAAAATGTAAACAAATATGGAAATGTAACTTTAATTCCTACACAATAAAGTTCAGATTACGCTAAAAATTTCAAACTTATAACTTTTTCAATCGTGTTATTTACTCTGAAATCAACGTAACTAACTTAATAGTTATTATTTGTTTAATTTGAAATATCCTCAATTTAGAACAAATAAAATATGTGGAAAGTTACAAGTTCAAACTAAGTTGCATTTTTTTATTTATTGTAGCCGTAGAACGAATGATTACGCAGTTTCCTAATTCATACTTTTGCATATCATATCAAATAATAAACACTTATAAAGATAAAGATAATTTTAATTTGCAAACATGGGTAAGTAACGGTAATGGTTATAAATTGTGTATTTAGGCCACAATGGGACTGAGATACGCATTGCGATTATAAATATCCCTAAATATAAAAGATGAAAAAATCGGCATCGAACGAGATAGCGCTAAAGTAGCTACGGCCTAGGAAAACATTGTAAGGAAACCGGAATATCCTAGAAACAAAGACTCTAAAGCGGCCTCCACACGTTGGCTGTTTGTCACAAACACCGCAAACAGCAAACAAAGTCCCAAACATCCAACACAATCACCCAACACAAACGGGCATCCACATGCTTGGTGAACGTTCATTACATTCCGAATCGGCAAACATGGCGGACGTCGAGCTCGTGGCAAGTATTACTTTCGGGTTAACATATTTTTATTATAAATTAAAACAAGCGAAAAAAGAAAGAAAAGAAGAGGAAATCGAAGACGATGGTGGATGATTCAAATACATAAAAATCGTACATGTACAAATATTACTATAACTTCAAAAATAACAGAGTCAAAAAATCCCTGAAAATACCCCTAAAATTTACCCCTTAAATTTGGGGGGAAAATCTCTAAGTTGGGAACCGCGTCATTACTGATCGCTGCCAAACGTGTGGATACCTCGCAAACTGTTTGCCAAACA
Organism: Sesamia nonagrioides; assembly: GCA_017933935.1. Lineage (NCBI taxonomy): Eukaryota > Metazoa > Arthropoda > Insecta > Lepidoptera > Noctuidae > Sesamia > Sesamia nonagrioides. The sequence continues at coordinate 16,357 of JADWQK010001283.1, read as the reverse complement.
TCCTTTGATCTGGCAAGAAAAACCGACATTGATGCCGAACACTGACAAACACCCATCCACATGTCCGTGTTCGCTGTTGGCTGTTTGCCAAGCGTGTGGAGGGCCCTTAAGACATGTGACATCTACCAACCTCATGGTTGATTATTCCACTTTTTTCGAGAGGAGGTTGGCGTCCCAGCACTGAGCCGATATTATAGACTTATTTTGCATACATGGTGTTAATAAACATTCTAGTAACAATTTACAAGATTTTAGAACATCAGCTTACCTTTGGCAGCTGAGAAGGCAACACCAGAGTAACAATATCTGTCTACAATCAATGTAGTGCCAGCTTCCAGAGTCTTGATAATGTGCTTAGCCCTCTCCCATCTGTTAGCCGAGAACAGCAGGTGTATCACTTCATCCGACAGGTCATTCTGGAATAGTTGAAGAATTTCTTACATATCAGTTATGCATCAAACTATTAAAAGAAAATATACAACGTTATTTTTACTCTATACAAAACCTGTATATGTAGTTTGTTCAGAATAAGCAACTGAATCGCTTCCAATAATTTTTACACATGTTATATTTTTTCCCAAACACATTTAAAAATTGTTGCAGTGTGGTTACCGACCGCGCCACACAGCTTACGGTAGATCATAGTACTGCGCACGTCCGCGCTACAGCTGACGCCACTGTCGATTTGTTTTTTGAGAAATAATTAGCAAGCCATAGACTTTTGATTATCGGCGAAGGGTCCACAGAATATAAGACAATAGTAAAATTCTTACTCCTGTGCCAGAGATGGAGGATAGTCAATTACAAAAGTCTCCACACAATGGGTGCCTAAAGAAAGATGGACAACGATGACGATGCCGACCCAGAAAGAGATGGCGAGATGACATGAACTCATTCGGCGAGGACTGGTCCGAGGTGCCGCGGGGAAAGAAATCCAGGGGCCCTAGCCAATGTAACAATTTAAAAACGATAAGGAAGTTCGATAAGTCCAAAATGTATAGGATTGACATAAGACGCGATAAATCACGTGGTCAATCGTTTTCGTTATTGGTTGGTTTGGTATTCGATTTCGTTTCGTTATGAAGCGATGTTATATTGGCTACAAGCTCTGAATATAATGGGGGACGCCAAAGCTAGGATCAGTATACTACTCAGAGTTGTTGTCTTGGCTTGACACAGTCATGATAGTTCATTACATTTTGTGTTAAACCCAGTACCTACATGTGGTTGCTTGACTCATTGTGGTCAGAAAACAAAGCGCGTAGTCATTGCCTAGCTAATCAATTATTAGCTTCGTTGGCCAAGCTCAGCCAGTACACAAGCCAGCAGAGTAATTGTAAAACCCACTATCATTAGAAAACAGTTTAATTTTGACAGTTCAACAACATTTATCACATGGTCAACTCTCCGCTCGGGCGGGCGAGCGGTGCGTTGACCATATTTTGTTGGGACAACCAAATAACATATCAAACTCATAACTTTGTGATTTTTCATGATACCTTTTTGAAATTTTGTACATACATGTTTCAGGTCATTGGTCAGGTACCATTCATCTGCAAGTCCAACTAGCATTTTTTATTATTATTCTTTGGGTAACAGCTAATTAGCTGATATATGTGTATTAAATACCTTAGAGATATTTAATCTGTCTATTGATTAGTGCAGGAGTTCATCATTTCTTGTTATGTATTTACATTGGTCATTGTTGTATAAAAAAAAAACATATTGAAATCAGTTAGTCACAATATATATTTGAAAATCTTATGTATGTTCATAAAAATATCTCGAATTTTAAGAAGATAAGCGATATTCATAATGTAAATACCAGGAACAAACACAATCTTGCTTTACATCACACTCGTCTCCACAGAGTAGGCAACTCGTTCATGGGTCAATGTATACACTTTTACAACAAGCTTCCCATGGACATTCGAAACTTACCCATTAAACGATTTAAGAACCATATAAAGGCCAAACTTTGCAAAAAGGGGTATTATAAAATCACAGATTATTTAGAAGACAAAAAAGCTTGGGATTGAGCTGCTCGCTCTGTTAAGCATTGTTATTAAGCAATATGCGTAATTATAAGGTAAATTATTGTAAACATTTTCATTTTTAATGTCTGGACTTGAAAAAAGACTATGATCCCTGAGTTTGTTTCGGCCATTTCTTCTCAGAGGTAGTCAGTTAGGAAATGCCGGCTTCATCTAGTTAAAAAAATAAAATAAAAAATAAACATGACGTGTAAAAGTGATCAGTGATCCTACTTGCTTAATAAACGATTTCATTTCATTTCATTTCATTTCAGTTATCCTCATAACAACAAAAAGATATAGTAGGTCTTATCATAAGTTATACAATAACCAGATTAGATACCTAGATTTGCCTATAATTATAAAATCTTATTGATTATTATCTGACATAGGCATATATTTTTTTTTAGATAACAACTACAAATTAGATAAGAAAAATATTAATGCTATAAATTCAAAGTAACTGTCAGAATGTTACCTGTTCACACCAAAACCAATAAAAGGATTTAATTTTTATTTGGAAAGGAGATGGGTGGGCTTCCTACAGCTTTCCATGGAGTTCTTATTTAAGCTAGTTTCTGTTTATTCCCATGGTCTATTTACAAATAGTGAAAGTTTGTATTTTTGTTACTCAATCATACAATAAAATAAAACAATGTTGATTTGTATGCAATTGGACACACAAGTAAAACGTTACCTGGGTTAATACACAATAGTATAGATCCAATAATACCAGACTTCCACAGGGGTGAATCCATAGGCAAAAGGTATTACCTCAAAATTATAAATAGCTATAATAAATTACCTTCAGTTGTAAATAACTGTTAATAATTTTTCCAACATCTGTTTCTCGGGCTGGGAAATTCGAGTATTCTGCCTGGATATTCTTCTTCTTTAGATTCTCAACTGCAGGAGAAAAATAATTAAATAAAAAGTACAAGAATGTAAATTTTCTGAGAAATATTTTAAATAATGGTTCCGAGTGAGTTACTGAACCCTTTTCATAGAAGGTCGATAGTAGAAAAGTTTTCAAAGAATTCATCATCATTCTCCTGCCCTTATCCCAATTTATTTGGGGTCGGCGCAACATGTCTTTTTCTTCCATGCATCCCTATCAGAAACCATCTCGGCAGTCACCCCTTCTTAGCCATATCATCCTTCACACATTCCATCCATCGTTTCTTTGGTCTTCCCCTACTCTTATAGCCATCAACATTCATAATTAAGACTCTCCTCACGACATTCTCCTCAGTTCTCCGTAACACATGCCCGTGCCATGACAACCGATTTCCACACAACTTTTCAGCTACCGGTGCCACTTTCAGACTTCCTCTTACTTGACTTCTCTTTTCAAAGAATTCCTTGATATAAAAATTTCAAGGGCATTTATAGGTATAGGTATCAGTGGCGTACTACCTGCCTTCGACCTTAGGCGACCGTATCGGTAAACCGGTTGTAAATGTAGGTAATTAAACACTTACCAAGTGTTCTTGCCTGTGTCGACTTTCCAGTCCTATCAACCCCCTCAATGACAATTAAGGCTCCACGTTTCATTTTCAGATGATTATTATGTACTACAAATAAATCCTCTTGTGCCTACGAATAAAGTAAATACAAAATTAGAATTCGTAGAAGTAATTATTGTCGCTCACAGTTTAACTTTCATTTGGATAAAAAATAAATTCCAACTCACTGGTTTGACAGCAAAACAACAATTTGGCGGGAATTAATTTTGTTGCCAAAGAATAAAAAAGAAAATAGAGTTGTGACAAGTTAACGTAACGCAAAGAGTATATTGACGCTGGAAACAGATTATGGCGTATCTCCAAAAAAGGCAAATTTTGTTTTATTGCATAAATGAATTAAGAAAAAAATTTAGAAAAAGTCAACGTCGTATCATAAAAAAGAAACATCGTAGGAATACGTTGATCAGACCGTCCGACGCAGTATTTTTTTCTGAATTCAATTTACATCGAGAGACAGCGGTGGTGTTTCCGTCACACTACAATTTGAGTGTCTTCAAGGCTGGAATGAATGATGATGACGATGATGATGTTCCCGACCGATTTCGGCCACGGCGACCACTTCGACTCCTAGCCGATGATTTGGCGCTCATGCGCCCGAAGAAGGCTTATGTAGCCTATCTTGGCAGCGAAACTTCGTGCACACTGAGGGCACGTAAGCACGCCGTCGACGTAGTTGTACTTGTATGAGATGGCAGCAGGTGGGCGGGCCTTTAATTGGTCGCGTTTGGCATCGAGGTCAGCTTTGCACTGCTCCTCAAACTCGCGTACTTGTCCGTACACCATTTTGCGCCATTCTGACCGCTTTGCTGCCAAACGCTCCCATTCAGAGGGTCTATATTGCACCTCTTCATGTGTTGTTATAAGACATCCTTGAACCGGAGCAGTTGTCCGCCATGCTTTCGCTTGCCCTCCTCCAGCTCAGAGAAGAAGATGCGCTTCGCCACTCTTTTGTCCGCCATACGTGATACGTATCCGCACCACCGAAGCTGTCGTCGACGCATTAAATAAGCCTCAATGCCACCAACATTGGCTCGTCGCAGGACTTCGGTATTTCGCACTCTATCAGATCATTTGATTTTCATAATGGATCGGAGACATTTAAGGTGAAAACGATCTAGAGTACGTATGTGGTGGCGGTACACACATGTCTCAGCGGAATATAGAAGGTTTGGCAGCACAATTGCCATATATACGGATATTTTCGTAGCTAGCTTAAGGTCATGTGAGCAGAAGACCTTGGAACACAACTTGCCAAACGCTGCAGCTGCAGCTCCGACTCTCCTGTTGATCTCAGCATCAGGGTCACTCTTAGAACTTACAGTGTTCCCCAGATAACGAAACTTGTCTACTTGCTTCAACACATCCTCACCAAGCTTTATATTTAGTGTCTCGTGACCGTGAATGTCTAGGGACATCACATCCGTCTTGTTGACGCTGATTTTTAAGCTGAGTTAGAATTAATAGGCTCTTAGTAAACTAGCGCGCTTTACCATCAACGATAGAATCACTGCTTACCATCAGGCGGGACTGCGGTCAAGCGCTAGTTTATAATTTATAAAAAAATGTACGGACGCCAGCAGATCAAGCTACCTGAAACTGTCAAATGTTCCCGATCAACCTTGAGCCATAAATGCTTTGTATAAAGTTAAAAATCTAATAAAGAAATCTGTCGGATTGTAGTCGCTTGATGTACCTACTGTCGTCTGTACAGCAGTAATGGATGTCTTACGTCATTACGTGTCCAGCTGAGATGAATGTGGTGATAATAAAATCACCGCAATATCAGCAAGAAGAATAGCAATACCCAGGAACCCAATCGCCCATAACCAAGTACACACATATACAACTGCTTCAATAGGTTTTAATCATTCAAACGAGGGATAAATCGGATCAAATTATGTCTAATAGATAAACGATTTTTTTTGGCATTGGCTGTAATGAAAAGATAATTGGGAGGAAAAGGGCAGCTGGAGGGTTGGGGACTAGGGGGAAATGAAAATAGGAATGCAATTGCCAGTGTCCGAAATATTCCTCAAACAGGGCCAATTTTGTAACCAAAATTCAAAACAGTTGGTAAATTATTTATCTATCTAAGTTTGGCCAAAGTGTTGTTTACGTTATCTAAGTAATTTCAAAGATTTACAGCTTACTGCTGCCGGCTACGACCCAATCTTAAACTAAGGATATAAATATTGGTATTTTAACTCTCGCAACTGGCAGCCCGCGCTTATCAAACGTCATTTTAGAATCAAACTGCGCTGCAATCTCGCGTTTGTCTGTTGAATTTCTTTGTTTTTATTTTTATAAATTAATGTAAGTTTACGGTGTAATTATTTTATTTTAATAATGAAAAAGGGATACAAAGTTACGGATGTAAGGAGGGAGAAGAAAATAGGCGTTGCTGCGGAAAATCTGGAAGAGTTGATAGAGAAATCATGCATTAAGTTAGGCGTAAGTGTGAATTACTTTGTTACTATGCAATTACGTGCCTGAAATGTTGCTTAACTGTGATTTTGATGTATTTTAAGGCTACTTTAAGTCATGTTTAGCTGTGTTTATCGTTTTCGGGTCGTGACAATTGGGTCAGGGTAAAGCCTTGGCCCATATTCCTGTACCTTGACCTAATTCTGCGACTCGGGATTTCCAGTTCAATGTCAGCTGCGCAGAGTGCAGGCTCTGCGTGGCCGAGGACGGGACTCAAGTGGACGACGACGACTACCTGGCCACACTGCCCTCGCAAACACTCTTTATATTATTGAAGAGGACAGAGAAAATGGTTACTGGTATGCTTTGTTACACAATTTTATCAATCTGATAAAGTATCCTTAAAGCCTACCCATCTGGACATGGTTTAATTAAATTATTCTGATGATATAGTATCTGATGGGAAACAGATACAGATAAAAATAAAGTTATAACATTACAATTCCTTAAAAAATTTCTTAATTAACTTTTTTTACAGACTTTGACTACTACTATGATCTGATCCGGTCTCACAGGAAGGATTACATAGACACAGGAGCTGCAGCCAAGGAGTTCCTTAGCACTAACATTAAAGAGAAGTTTAAGGTGTTCCAGAAGTATATTGCAGCTGCTGATGATGCCAGGACTATGCTCAGTGAGAGGACACAAGATCCAGGGTGGTTTGAAGGTTAGACTTGTTAAAACACTCCCATTAAACATCATCATTTGTGATCGACTAGTGCCTGCTCCGTCATCATCACTTCAAACAGTGCTGTGCTTTTTGTATCCAGAGGACTTATTGATTATGTTGTATCTACAACACCACATGAATCTTGCATATTGCAAGCAGAGTTTACTTTGCGTTGTAGATACCACTACAAACTCAAAAAATGTTTAAGTATTTTTAAGTATCACCTTTTCTGAAACTTATTTATTTCGGTAACATAATATCATGTATGCATGTTACGGTTTGGTTTCCACACTTAGTCATTCTCATATATCATTGTGCATGGGCCCTGGCAGTCAGTGAAGTTGATTACATATTTTGGCCAGCCTTTTTGAGAATCATTTATTATTTTTATACAAAAGGCATTTCTTCAAATAAAGCTGAGAGCCTACACTTTTCAAACCAGCCCACCCCTTACAGCACCTGGCCAGTGTACAGGAAACATTACCTATAGTTTGATTTTTCTATATCATATGAAAATTTTTTACAGGATTGGAACCATCAGAAAAAAATAAAGAACAATCAATGTCGAAACGCGTTAAAGATCGAATGCGCGGATACTACTACAAAACAAAATCGGCGCTCCAGTCTTCTGAAGTCTACATACACTCTAAGAACGGTCGAGGTAAGAAACTCATAGACCAGTTCTTGACAGACTTGCGAAACATACTTGAATCTTACAAGTACAACGAAACTTACTTCAACCGTAAAGCAAACAAAACTGTTCGCATCTGTGATGAGAAGGGTCTGTTCCAATGCGGGGGCCTTTGGAGTACCGACAAGTGTCTCTACGAAGGCGAACACGTTATCAATCCTTACCGCAGCCGTGAAGAACGCATCATATTCCAAACCTGGAATCTCGACCATAAGATTGAGTTGTCAAGGTCTATAATCCCGAAAATTTTAGAAGCGATCGACGGGTTGTACAGTGGTGATATTAAATGTATTTCATGTGATAAAGATTCGAAAGTAGGTGGGATCGAAGTCGATAGGTATTACTTGCAAATATTTACGCGGGAGAATTTAAAGCTGGTGCACATTGTGTGCCATTACAAAGGCAAACACGACGCCGACTCTGGCGTGTACACTCTGTGCAAGAAATGTTATGGAGGCCAGAGTATAGAGTATAAGTAAGTTGTTATCACTTAAAACTTTGCGGGATACTAAATTCTCCAACATAACTATTCACAACCATTCGACACACTTTCGTGCCGATCCTTAACTTCCTTTTTAATATTTATGAACTAGTGCTTGACAGCAATCCCACCTGATAGTAAACAGTGATGCAATCCTTGATGGTAAAGCGCGCTAATTTATTAAGAGCCTATTTACTTTAGCCTTTTTTTTTTGTTTTGCATGGGAAATCATCAGTTGATCTCTCCCGCTCTGAGCGAGGCCGAAGGGCGTGTCAGACTTTTACTAACTAAAACCCACCCGTGTTTCTTTACTTGCCTGTGCGCCAGGGCCACGGTTTCTTTTTTAACCAACCCGCAACACGGGCTCAGGTGGCATCCATCACTGCTTCGCAGAAGGAGGTGACGGCCTGCCATGCACTCTCACTCCACACCATGGCCTGGACCAAGGTCGGACGCGCCACGAGGACACGGCGGTGCTCTACCCAAGCCGGGTAGACCTCCACCGTATGCTCCACCGTGTCCTCAGGGCGATCCACACAGCCGGTATGCTGCAGGTGATCTGTGTGGTGGTGCTCCAATGAGTATCCCGGGTAGTTGAGACATTGAACTGAACTCATTGACATCTAAACTGGGTCCGTCAAGAATAGCAGGTGAGGCTTAACTGTGGTTTACCAGCCTCTAGGTGGTGGTGGACTGCATCGAAATAAGAGTGCAGACCTCGAATATCGGACGAGAGGGCGTACTGCCGCTGTGCACTCCTACTTTTCTTTATATGATGGTTTATCATTATTATTAAAAAAAGAAAAAACGAGTGAATAGAAAGAAAGCCGGCAGTCGAGCAAGGTGATGCAATGTTAAACCCAACAACACGACCAGCTATGCTGCGCCAGATGGAGGATTGATCTGGAGACAGCGGGGATGCCCGAACACAAGGGATCCGGCACGATGTTATCGAATGCAATGTTATCGTAGGATGGTAGATAAATCCGGCAATTTTGTCAGTTTATATCAAAAAGATTGCTGCTAGACGCTACTCTTCCGACAGCAAACAGCTGTGCTGTTGCAGCTGAGTCATCATCATCTCAGCGTATAATCCCGGTCGGATCCGCGGCTTTCGCGTTGGAGCCCGGGGTCCTCTTTCCTACTAAAACGCCTCCATTTCGCACGATCTCTGGCATCCCGTGGTGTGAGATTGTTGGCACGCATGTCATCTCTTACAACGTCAAGCCAGCACTTCTTTGGTCTACCTCGCTTGGTCCGGCCCGGCGGAGGCGCCATGGCAAGACATTTGTTACCCACGTAACCTGCCGGTTTACGTAAGACGTGACCGTACCAGCGCAGGCGACTCTCTTGCAGTTTGTCTGCTATGTCACGGACACGGAGACTGCCACGGATGCGGGAGTTCCTGATGCGGTCTTTCCGCTGTTGCAGCTGAGTAGTGCAAAGTTAATGAGATGGTCAATTCTCGTAATTTAAAACGTTTAAAATCTAGCTGCAGTCTTATCTTCTTTCTCGTTCTTATCTTAGCGACAAACAAATGTCAAAATGACTGAGATCAGACTAGCATTGTCTACGGATCAGACTGTGAACGTACGTCAGGTCTTCGATACGATAGCCTTTCGGATGGTCGTGAATAACTATGCGGTAGGCCTATTATGAGTTTTCATTACGAAACTCGATCGTCGATATCGAGCGCGTTTGACTCATCGATTGGCCCGCTTCAAAGTTGTAAGAACTCTCAACCAATGAGGGCGCCAAACGCGGTCGATATCGACGATCGAGTTTCGTAATGAAAACTCATACTAGGCCTACTGAAGTAATAACAATCAAACTTCTTCTTGTGTCTCGTTCAATGGGGAAGTTTTCAGTACAGATTTAGAATCCTTAGGAAACGGCAAAGCTTGTTTTGTAAATGTTCTTTTGTCATAATATAATTTAATTCTTACAAGTACATATATCTTCACTGATAAAATAATATATTCTTACAACCACTAGGAATCGGTTTTGAACTGAAACTTAACTCCGATGTAATAGCAATCAATATACTTATTGTTATTTATACTATATTTTGACCAGCTGCGATAAGAGCTAATTGAATGAAATTTTGTGTTAGGTATATATGTATTTTATTAACGACAGAGAATGTAATACTAGACCTGTAATTAATACTATTTTGTAATTTTTTGTGCACTGTTTTACAAGCTTTAATTTTATTTTAGTAGGTATATTGACAAAGATCATGTTTGAAATTGAAATATTGATATTTAGAAAAAAAAAAAAACATATTTTAGCCACGTGGGTAAGAAACAGTTTCTTTTTTTTTAATCGATGTAAACAAAATGCAAAGAAATCCACAATCATGTAGGTACTTACTGAGTCCATGGCACTGTTGCGTGATAATGTTCTGCGCTGTATTTAGGTACTTCTTAGGCCTTTGTCTACCTAAAAAGAACTTTATTCAACGATCCTGGTTACTTTTGATGACCGTACATAAATTACGTTATTGATTGCCATATTATATTAAATATTGAATATATTTTTCAGGCAAAGAACATAAAATATGTATTATATAGATAACGTCTTCGCTGTCGTGCCAATACGATATTATTATGCATTACTGTATCTAACTAATGTCAAAAGCAATTTAAACTTTCCATTGGGCATTTGTATTTCTATACAAAGCCACAATATTCCCTGGATTAAACTTCGGGCCTGTTTAGCATACCGAAATTGATCTACTTCGCCAAATTTTCTCGGTCATGATGCTTTCAAAAACTTTATTTAGATAAATAGATTAGCTAAATTATTTATTTTTATATATTATGTAGATATTATTTTTGTATAATTAATTAATGTAATAATTATTCTTGAAACCTTATTCAAGAATAATTATTCATTTTAACATTAGAAAAAGAACGGCTGTCACCCTTACGTTATTTTTATATAAACGTATATTCAACTCGATTATTTCACGACAAAAGATCAATTCAATTTAATCAATTTAGGTACTATTTAAATGTAAGAAAAAAGTAGCAATATCAACAAACTACACAATGACGGTCATTGTTTCGAGTTTATTTTTCAAATGATTTATGTTAAATGTTGTAGTATAAGTATAGCTAAATATATTTTATTTACAATCTTTATTCAGCAATGAAACGGCTATGTTCACTAGAAATCATGTAGTCTTTATACGTAGCAGTTGTTCGTTTTATAAAAATTTAAAAACTTTTATTGTTAATATTTAACCACATTAGGCGTTTCTATTCCACAATTGATCTCCTTACCCCTCAATGGTATAGTTTTAGACTTATTCCTGTATAATATACTAAATGATTTTTTACCTAATTTTTATTCTCTAAAACTTTTAATGGATTCATATCGAGACTACGCGATAGATTTTATTACGGTTTAAGAAATTTCGCGATGTGAAGTTTGAATTTGTTTGACCACTAAAAGTTTTAGTGTAAAGCGTATTTATTCTATAAAGTATGAGTTCTGTGGAAAAATCTATCGCCGTAGTTTAGTTTATACCTGTAAAAATATTATATTTAATATAAAAGATTAGAGTTTCTTGTCTTATGTCTGGATCTGTTCTCGTACGGAGCTGAAAAATGTATTTATTATTCGTTAAAATATTGTTAAAAACAGAATTTTGACATAAAACCTCATTATCGATACAGGGTTGTTAGATAGCCATAAACAATATTTTTGTGTAACGAAATTTAAAAAATACAGATCAATGACACATTGAGACTAAAATAAAAAGTAAATGAATTATTTTTGGAATATTAAAATGGTTGACTTAATTATTATGCAATAAGGCATCTATCACAAATACGCGTTCTTATTTGGACTTTTTGGCTGTTTGCTTGTGAAAGGCCGCGACGTCAATCGGCGTAAGCGCAGCATTTGCGACCAAATCAAATTATTTATTTGCATATCACAGGTTCAAAAGAAATTGTTTTGTTATAAAAGGTATAACAACAAGACGCTATAATGCGCAGGTCTATTAAACGTATGTGTGATAGCAGTCTAATAATTTAAATTTTCACAAAATTAAACTTCTTTCTAAAGAATGTTAAGTTAAAAGCAAAGCATAATTCGTTGTTAAATGACAAAAATGTTATCTAGATCAGTTTCTTGAATGAAGATTAAGCAAGAAGGATAAATAGATCTTTTGTGATCGTAATTATCATACTTTATGCAGGGTAATTGCGTAACACACTACGTCAGTAGCGATGAGTTTTGTTTTGAGAGTCCAAGAACATGCATTGCCTCGTTGACGTTGTTGAACACACATATTTTTCGAACACATGGAGAAATGAATTAGCAATATGATTCAAATTAGGGTTGTAACGGAGGCTTGTTAGCGGAGGCGGAGGCGGATGCGGAGGCGACGAGTCTCACCTCCGCGGATACGGAGGTTAACGGAGGCGGAGGTGAAAGTACATATAGAAAAAATTGAAACAAAATTTTTATTTTAAATACGTACATTAATAGTAGTATACTTGGTAAAAAAAAAATTACCTTCTTGTAATAAAAATTAAGGAAAAACAAATTGTGTTTGCCCCATTTCCGCCTCGCACTAGTTGATTCTTGACCATTTAACTCCGCAAAAATTGTGCGGAGGCGGAGGCGGAAGCGAAGATACGATTTCTTGCTGAACTTCCGCAGTAACGGAAGCGGAGGCGAAGCTCCGTTACAACCCTAATTCAAATTACGATTAATAGTGTGTTACACAATTAGGGTGCTGCTCTAGAATTATGTTACCTGTTACTATCAACAGATGGTGCTAATTGAAAATTGACCGTTGCTTTTTGACTAGCCAAATTATTTTTACTTAATTAATTTATTGACTGATTAGGCACGTGGTGCCAAACTAACGAATAATTTAGAACATTTGTAATTCATAAATAATTGAATTTAAATGATTGTTGTTTGTGAATTTATAATTTGGATTTCAATATAATTGTAATCTTAGCTAGGATCTATGAAATGGAACGAGGGGCTTTTCCATGGGCTTACGAGAAAACCGATTAATAACAGTACCTTCTTTAAAAGAGACTCAAAGTGCAGACAAAACAATAATAATAAGAAGAATGGCGCCGATTCTCATGTTCACAAATTAAACTAATTTTAAGTGCATCATTTTCATTCAATTTCATTAACAAAAGGATCAAAGATAATATTTTAGTTTAATCCTGTCAAATTAAGTTAGGGAGCGTTCAAGTATTGAGTAACGCAATTTGGGAGAGGGAGGGGGGTCTCGTAAAACATTACGATGCGTTACAGGGGCTCGAGGGGGTCTTTCTTAAAACACGTTACGTAACATTGTTTCTAAAAAAAATATTATTTAGTAAATTAAAACTATAGCAAGTGTAAAAATTATTGCTTAACTTTTTACAATAAAATAAATCACTTGAGTGTTACGCAACGTTTAGAGAAGCGGAGGGGGGTACAGAAAAACGTTACGGAGCGTTACAAGGTTGGAAGGTGAGTCAAAAATCTTCAAAAATTGCGTTACGTAATACTTGAACGCTCCCTTACTCCATTGAGAGTTTAAAATAGAGAAAGGTGTCTGTGATGTAGAGTCCGAGTTACAAATTACCCGGTTCTCCTAAATGGGACAATTTAATAATATTTGTTCGGTTTTGAGTATGTTGTGGAAAGGGCTCTCGGGGTTGTGTAAAGCGAAATGTGTCGAATTTTCATATTAATTTAACATTAAGTACTGTCTTCTTTATTATTGAGACAGCTCTATCTACCTTTCCTATTCTTACCTTAAGCTACCTATAAATATTTTTCCATTAATAAATTCTACGGCTAAAATGGTCTGCCTCACAATTTTCAGAAATGTTTCTAACTTTTCTACACATCAATGTGTGTTTAGATGAGATATTTGGAATATATTTTGGAGATTGTGTTGCAGACCCACGTATGATATAAGTATTAATTATAATCAGAAATCCTATTTTGTGAAAATCGTTTACCAACTTGTTTAGATAGATTAGTGGATAGCGAAGAATAGCAATATTAATGCGTAAGATCGTAGTACCACGTTGATTTGAAGTAGATAAAACAGATTACTCTGTATGTATTCACTATTTATTTGCCAAATAGAAAAATAATTTCAATCCCTACATACTTGAGTTCAGTTTAACTTCTAACAGTTTTATAAATATTTCAATAATGCTAGTAACTCTGAGTCAAAGGTTGATTTCAGAGAAGAGAGAGAGAGATATGTAGCACTAGTGTGCTAGTAAGTGTAGTAGTGCTTTTCCTACAGTTCAGTTTTATAATCTTCTCGATAATGGAAAGCACAAGAGCGCGAAATCTCAAGTCACTCTTATTTCACTGCAATAAGGAATATTTTGGAATAACTTTTAAAAGATTAACAACTCAACTAACGTGTAAATACATACAGGATGTGTTCAGAAATTAAGTGTCAAATGTGTTCTCTGAGAAAGTTGGTATCCAAGACTATTTTCTAATCCGCTTCAAGTCGACGTGGTTAATGTCAATAATAAAAAATATAAACAGTGTAATCTTACTCCATACAGTAGTTGGTTTTCCGGGCTTGCAGTCTAAGAGTGACCTGGGGCTCTATTATGACGTGAAAAATTATAATTAATCCGTTGTGAAAAAGGGACAGCGCTATTCATCCTGTAAAGCTCCATTTTTATTTGAGTGAAACCATGATGGTTATATATCTGGGGTATCCCGAGCTGCCTTATTGCAGCTAGGGACGTCATAAACGGTTGACGCATTTAGAAGCCGTATTATGAAAAGTAAAAGCTATCATTTTCCCTTTGCAAGAAAGGGACAAAAACTTCGACAGATTAACTTCCAAGAGCTATATATTTACACCATTATATATTAATAGATATACAGAGTGGTGCTGACAATACGACAATACCTAAATGAAAACACGAACAATGCTGGTTCATGGGAATAATCCTAAACTACAGAAAAAACCTAGCATGAAAAAAAAAATCAAACAAAAGTAAACGGAATAGAACATTCTTTAAAAATATTGGTTGATTGACTATCGACTTGCTTTTTTCGCGCCATTATTATTAAAATTTGGTACCGCAAGATGCGGCGGTCATTAATCTGTAAGCGCTTCCTTATCAACATGTACATCATGTAGAAAATGTCAAAAATGAAAAATAATTTCCTGTGACTAAACTAATGGACATATTTATATGATTTTTTATGGGTAGGCTGAGAATGTGTTGAGGTACACGATGTTTAATTTATTGTCGTATTATCAGCACCACTCTGTATTTACACCATGCGATGCGTAACCCTAGGGCCATCGCATTGTAAAGGAAACTCGGTAGGCAACATGCCACCCGTGTATTTAAGTATCTTACTCAAAAAGACTAGCGCCACATTGTGGACAGCGACGATGTACGTATTAAGTCCTGTATCTAACTATTTTAATAACAAAACTGCTGTATGGGCTATGATTATACTGTGGAAGAAGCTTATATGTAGCTTATAGTGTAACGTTGTTTGCGTAGCGTAGAGTGTTGTGTAGACTTCTCGAATATACAGTATTAATCAATATACCTTCTCCTTTGTCTACATAGATATTGTAAATGTAGAACTAAGAAAGATATCATTATATTTAAATATGTAGCACCTTGGTACAAAAATGTAGGATCGAATACTGCACATGTTGAAGTTTAGGACTGACGTTTAGATTAGCGTAAATAGAAATTTAAATTTCTGTGTTAATGTAGATGCAGTTTTATTATGTGTGGATATTTTCAGGACAATTAAACTTCCATAATAGTATCACAGTCTAAGGCCCGTATTACAGAAGGAAACTCAAGCATTGATCTCTGCTTAAGCATTACTTCAAATCGCTTCAAACGAGACTTAAGTAAAGCTTGAGTTTTGAGTGACGTTCTGTAATACGGACCTAAAAATCATAAGTCGTCCGACGAAGACGTCTAGACAGAGCAATCGTGCGGCGTGTGTGGGACGAGACGCGGGTAAGCGGCACCCGAGCTGCGAACAAAACGATGTTCGTAGCTCGGTATCTATCATTAAGGGCTAACGCGTGTTTGTTTTATAATTTGATATGAGTGTCAATTTTGAGTAAGTATAATTTGGGTGCTTGTAACGAAGAAGCCATCCTTTTTGACATCCAAAATGGCGGACGTGGTGATATTATAATACTTACGTTTAGAACACTTGAAAACTTCTTTTTCCTTGTCTTGTAAATTTTTTATTTTTATAATTATATATATTTTTTCTAATAATTATTATAAATACTGACGATATTTATTCGGAACATTATCAGTTCTTTTTTTTATTGAATAATGTCCTTAAGTTATCTGCACATAATAATTCCACACCCGGTAGGTAAATCATATTGTCACCAGCGTCATTGTATGTAACACCATCAGCTACCCATATATGTACCTATGTATAGCCATAGAATTAAGGAATTATCTG